>SJYT01024191.1:197969-225893 GCA_006410635.1 Cephalophus harveyi | reverse complement strand
TAGATTAATAAGCTTAATGCAAAGACAATGGAAGTGGGTGACATCATAGTAATCCAGACTTCATACTTACATAAAACTTTCTTTAACTTCACCTACATTTTGGGTCCCTAGATAGAATCTGTCACTATCTTCTAACAGGAAGAATATCTACATTAATTGAATTCTGTTAAGTGTCAAGCAATAATGTTAAACCCATTTTACAGATGGAGAACCTGAACCTCAGACACTCTAGTTAATACACAAGATGACTCGGAAAATACTTGGCATAGCTGGACTGTGCAAAACTTGAGTAAAACAGGATTATCATTTGAAAAATTAGAAGAAGGTAAGGACAGAATATGAGAGTCAAAAGGTTTTGGCAAAGAAGCAAATGCATGAGGGAGCACATAGGATGTGTCATTGTAGAGTTATCCAGAATTCCTCTATTGCAACACCCACCCTTCTAATCAATGCATAGACCAATAACTCTGTCCTGACGTGTAAAACCCTGCAATGCCAGTTTGCACCATCACTCCAGTTTGATATTGAGTTCAAGGGAAGACTGATGCCCAAGTCACAGTGAGCAATAACCAAAGTCAGTCATCTAGCACCAGGCGGAGCTAGAATTTGCATTTAGATGTCCTTAGTCTGGACTCACACTTGTTAACTTCTATTCTCTGGATTGTTTATTCCTTGTACGGGAATTTCTACAGTGTTGAACTTTGTGGAAATTACTCATTCTATGTATCCTATTGTCTTGTGAGACTATTAAAGCTAGAACTTGATATATTAAAATTTGTACTACTAGAATATAGCACTGCTCATGATACAACAGTGGCCATCACAATGAAATGAATTAAATTATAGTAGCCTATTTTATTGCATGAATATTCTTTGTGTCAGAAAAGTCTGAATTGGGAGGCTAACAAATCTCATTTTTAAATTTATCTATTGTTCTTTTATTAGTTTTTGCTCACACTGTGCAGCATGTGACATCTTAGTTCGCAACCAGGCATCGGACCCATGCCCCGTAGGTTGGAAGCACAGAGGCTTAACCACTGAACCTCCAGAATTCCTCTATTGCAACACCCACCCTTCTAATCAATGCATAGACCAATAACTCTGTCCTGACGTGTAAAACCCTGCAATGCCAGTTTGCACCATCACTCCAGTTTGATATTGAGTTCAAGGGAAGACTGATGCCCAAGTCACAGTGAGCAATAACCAAAGTCAGTCATCTAGCACCAGGCGGAGCTAGAATTTGCATTTAGATGTCCTTAGTCTGGACTCACACTTGTTAACTTCTATTCTCTGGATTGTTTATTCCTTGTACGGGAATTTCTACAGTGTTGAACTTTGTGGAAATTACTCATTCTATGTATCCTATTGTCTTGTGAGACTATTAAAGCTAGAACTTGATATATTAAAATTTGTACTACTAGAATATAGCACTGCTCATGATACAACAGTGGCCATCACAATGAAATGAATTAAATTATAGTAGCCTATTTTATTGCATGAATATTCTTTGTGTCAGAAAAGTCTGAATTGGGAGGCTAACAAATCTCATTTTTAAATTTATCTATTGTTCTTTTATTAGTTTTTGCTCACACTGTGCAGCATGTGACATCTTAGTTCGCAACCAGGCATCGGACCCATGCCCCGTAGGTTGGAAGCACAGAGGCTTAACCACTGAACCTCTAGGGATCTCATTTTTAACAAATCTCTGCAATGATCTTGTATAAGTCTCCTTCCATTTCTGTACTTCAATCATTTATGAGGATAGAGGTACTGGGTTATATTATCATCCAAATCCTTTAAGCTAGAACATTTTATATTTCTAACATTGTTTTAAAATTACTTTTGTTGTTATGCCTATATTTAATTTAGAAAATTCAGATATAAGGTATAACTTGAACATAATTATGGCTCTAAGCTCAGGTACCACCCAGATCTTTTTTTTTATTCGTACATTGCATTTTCATAATGCATAAATAACCCCCATGGAGAACAGTACAGTCGTGACTGAGTTCACTCTTGCCGGGATAACTGATGACCCACAACTGCAGATCCCACTCTTTCTAGTGTTCACGCTCATCTACCTCCTCACTCTGGCTGGGAACCTGGGGGTGATCATGCTGATCCTGCTGGACTCTCGTCTCCACACTCCCATGTACGTCTTCCTTAGCAACCTCTCCCTGGTGGACTTTGCTTACTCCACAGCCGTCACTCCCAAAGTGATGGCTGGCTTCCTCACGGGCGACAAGGCCATTTCCTACAAAGCCTGTGCTGCTCAGTTCTATGTTTTTGGTGGCTTTCTCTCTGTGGAAACTCTTCTCTTGGCTTCAATGGCCTATGACCGTCATGCAGCAGTGTGCAAGCCACTCCATTACACCAACATCATGACACCAAGGGTGTGTGCCTGGATGGTCGTAGGGTCCTATGTGCTTAGCTTTCTGGAGGCCTCTGTGCACACTTGGAACATATTCAGTCTCTCTTTCTGCAGATCCAGGGTGATTGATCACTTTTTCTGTGATGTTGCTCCTCTCCTGGCTCTCGCATGCTCAGACAGCAGCAGAAGCGAGACGGTGTTATTTCTTCTGGTTGGCTTCAATGTCCTCTCTTCCAACCTGGTCATCCTGGTCTCCTATCTGTTTATCTTGGTCACCATTCTGAGGATGCGCTCATCTGAAGGACATCAGAAGGCCTTTTCTACCTGTGCCTCCCACCTCACTGCTGTCTCCATCTTCTATGGGACAGGTTCCTTCATGTACCTACAGCCCGGTTCCCGCCATTCCCTGAGCACAGACAAACTGGCGTCTGTGTTCTACGCCATAGTCATCCCCATGCTGAATCCGCTGATCTATAGCCTGAGGAACAAAGAGGTCAAGAGGGCGTTAAAAAAGGCTGTGGGGAAGGCAAAGTCCTCTATAAGATTCATGTCTTAATCACATAGAAACAACAAGAGTATGGTTACATACAGGTCAAATCAAGCTAGGGAAAATACTGACTTGCTCTGTCAATAATTATATAATTTTTTTTACATCATTCCTCAAGTTTTAAGTCTAGGAAACAAATGTGTTGACAAAATGTGACCTCAGGAATAATGACTTTGTAGGAATCAAGCATGAAACTAAAATTCATATTTTTTAAATTCTTTTAAATTACATTTTGTTGTATATTTGTTCCGTGATCAACCATACTTTCATATGGACATTTATGCTGACCCACATATTTAAGTACACGCCCCCTGCACCTTATTTTCATGCAACTCACATGTAAGTCACCCACCCATGGATGGAGAGAAAAATGAGTTCAAGAATCCAACGGGATTGGTCTGTTTTTATACTGCCATTTGAGCCAATGGTCTCGGTATCTGATGATACACTTTAAAATATAATTTTACATATTTTAAAATAGAAATAGTCATTTTGTATGCGATTTTATTAAAAAAGAACTCTATATTTGAAATTATTTCATTTAAATACTTAATATCTGGCCAAACATCATCACTATAGGTTTATTATGAGTGCTTTTGTTTTAATTCTTTTGACAATAAGCATCATTAAATGGGCATCTTTATTTATCTTAATTTTCGTCTTTATGGACTCATTACCCAGAGTAACATCTTCATGAGACAATTTTAACAGAAAAAAGCGTAGCAGAATATAAAGGGAAATTAATGAAAGTATAGCATGATATAAAAATAACAACATTTAGTTTTACAGCCATGCTTAACTCTTTGTCTATAGATGCTCAGCTTAGGGCACATTTTATGCTCCTTCCTTTCCAATTACAGCCAGGTCACCAAATGATAGATCGCCATTCAGGCTCAAATTAGAGGTTAAGCTGACTGGTCCTTACCAGTCTCTAAGAATAATCTAGTTTAGCTTTTAAATTTGGGTATATCAGAACACTAAGACTCATCCAGAGATACGATAATAATTGCTTATAAACATATCTCTTAAGACTAAAATAATACCAACTTAGTCTAATTAGAATGTCTTTGAATTATCAATTCTCTATGTATTTGTTTTTCTGCAATTATTTCATTCTAGGTCAAATAATTTAGAACACATATAGAAAGTACATAAGAATGTAAATTTTTATTTCAAAACCACAGACCCATACGTGGGAAGCAATGTTTTGAATGGGATGTTTTGAATCTAGCATTGAGGGCTCCTGTGGTTTCACTTGAAGAGCCAGCATATCCTTTTATGGGATAATGGAGAGTGGCTCAGTGGTAAAGAATCTGCCTGCCAGTGCACGAGCTTCAGGAGCCATGGGTTTGATCCCTGGGTTGGGAAGATCCCCTGGAGGAGGAAATGGCAGCCCATTCCGGTATTAATCCTGCGATAATCCAATGGACAGAGGAGCCTGGTGGGTTAAAATCCATGGATCGCAGAGTCAGACATAATTGAGTGATTACACACAACAATGAAATGGAGATAGTTAAAACGTATATCCTTCAGAACCAAGTGAAAGGTCACAGCAACAGATTATCTCTCCTGATAGGAAAGATTTTTCCTTTTGGAGAAAAGGAACCAGGTTCTTCCTTTTCTATGAATTATCCTTATAAAATGCTAAAGCCTCCCTCGAATATTTCAAGTGTGAAGAATCATTTGGGCTACATATTTTGCAGATCCCAGTGTAAAAACAAGAGTGCTGAGCCCCTTGTTAAAAATGTATAGTAATTTTAAGTTAGCAAGAGCAGAGTGTTAAACCCAGTGCAGAACCTTCTAAGCACAAGGTCTTCATGGCTACACGGGATTCATGCTCATGAAGCCATCCCTGAACACTCTGCTCCCTCTTATATATAATCTTACAAATTATTGGTCATAAAGTTTGTTAAGTTTTTCCATAACATCTTATGGAAATGGACTTTTTGGCCAACCCAAATACAAAACCTTAATATCTAAAGGATTGTCCACATTTTATGTCATAATGAAAATGCAAATTAAAGCAACAATGGAGGAATACTGCATATCTTTTAGAATGGCCGAAGTCCACAACAATGACAACATCAAGTGCTACTAAGGATGTAGGGCAATGGGACTCTCATTCATTGCCAATAGGAATGCAAAATAGTACCATCTCTTTGGAAGACAGTTTGTCAGTTTCTTACAAAACTAAACACACTCTAACTGTATAATTTAGCACTTGTTTTACTTGGTATTTATCCAAATATGTTGAAAACTTAAAAAGCAGAACACAAAAAGTAGTTCAAGAGTATTTATAGCAACTTTATTCATTATTAAGAAAACATGGAAGTAATCAATATGTCCTTCAATAAATGAATGGATTAGTATTGTGCAATTCAAACAATAGAACCTTATTTGGTGTTAAAATGAGCTATCAAGCCATGAAAAGACATGAAAAATATTTAAGTTTATATTTCTAAGTAAAGATACCAATGTGAATCAACTACCAACTATCTGGTTTTGCTATTAACATTCTGGAAAAGGCAAAACTATGGTGATAGTAAAAAATAGTCAGTGCTTTTTAAGAGTTCAGGCTTTGAAAAGGATGAGTAGATGGATCACAGGATTTTTAGTGTAGCGAAAATATTTAGTATGTTACTAGAATGAAAGATAATGCCATCATATACTTGTCCAAATCCATAGAATATCCAACGTTAAAAGTGAACCCTAATGTAAACTGTTACCTTTATATGGTTATGAGGTGTCAATGTATGTTCATTCTTGGGGGAGAAAAATAGCATTCTAGTGAGTGATATTGCTAATTGGGAGGCTATAAATGTGTGGCGACATGAGGCATATCTTAGAAATGATCATAAAATTTACAAAACTTAATTGAGATTGATCAAGAAAAAAGAGAGAACACTCAAATTACCTAACAGAAATAAGACAGTTTAAAAGAATTCTAAGAGCAGTTATATGGGGACAATTAGGTGACAGACACAATTTCTATAAAAGACACAAACACTATAGATTCAAGGAAAAATAGAGATAAATGAACTTACACTAAGTAAAAAATTAGATTAATATAATTAAAACACTACCCAGAGCAGAAATTTTATGTTCAAGTGGCTTCCCTGGTGAATTGTCCTAAACCTTTAGAGAATTAATAACACAATATTGCACAGAATATACAATAGGGAGAAACACATATTTGTTTTGTGTATCCTGTACCTGCTTATTGTGGATGTAGATAATTTTATTACTTTTGTCTGTTAACCTTCCTACTAACTTTATAAGTGGTTGATTTGCTACCTTTTTTGTATAATTGCCTTTGCCAGTGAGATTTCTCCTTCCAGAATATTCTGTTTGTGGTTGTAGCCTATTCCTTTCCACTTAGAGAAGTCACTTACATTTCTTATAAAGCTAGTTTGGTGGTTCTGGACCCTTTTAGATCTTGCTAAGCTGTAAAACTTTTGATTTTCCCTTCCAGTCTTAATGATAGCCCTTCCAGGTAGAGTATTCCTGGGTTCCCCTTCCGTCTCTTTGGGCGTACCATGCCGCCTCCTTCTGGCCTGCAGAGTTTCTGCTGAAAGGTGGATGACATCCTTCTGGCAGCTCCTTTGTACATAGTTTGTGGCCTTCCCCTTGTTTCCTTTAATATTCTCTCTTTAGTTTTTGCCTTTTTAATTATAAGGTGTCATGGTGTGGACTTTTTGGAGTAGATCCTGTTTGGGATTCTCTGTGTTTCCTGGAGATGGATATCTGTTTCCTTTCCCAGGTTAGAGAAGTTTTCAGCTTTATGTCTTAAAATAAGTCTCTTCCCTTTTCTCTCTCTTTTCTTCCTGGAACTCCAATCACAAGAATTAGTTTCCTGATGTTGTCTTAGAGGCCTCTTGAACTATTCTCATTTCCTGATGCTTGTTTTTCTTTTTTTTTCTGTTCTGCTTGTGTGATTTCCACTAGCCTGTCTTCCAGTCCACTGATTCATTCCTCCATATCATCTAATCTTCTGCTTATTTTTTTTTTTTAGTGTATTTTTTAACTTCAATTATTCTTCAACTTTGTTCGAATCTTCTTTATGTTCTCTACTTCATTACAAGTTTCACTGTGTTCATCTTTTCTTCTCCTAAGTTCTTTCAGCATCTTTTGGAGCAAATCCTTGAACTCCTTATTGGATAGATTGCATATATCCATTTAGTTCTTCTGAACTTTATCTTGTTATTTCATTTGGATCATATTACTTTGTTGCCTTATTTTGACTAATTCATTAATTAGTCAAATTCACTACTTTATATTGCATTTGATAGGTTGGTTATGTTCCCTGGTCTTGGAAAGTGGCTTTATGTAGGAGACACCCTCCGTGTCCCAGTAGGGCACTCCCTTCTGCTCTGTGCTCCTGGGGGGCCCCTGTATGGGTGGTGGGGTCATTTTGCTGTGGCAGGATGACTTCTCTGGGTGTGCAGATAGTTGTGACCGGCCTCTGGTCTGGCTGGTCACTGGGCCTGGCCTTGTGCAAAGGCTGTCAGCTGCTGGTTGGAAGGACTGGATCCTAGCCAGGCTGACTGCATGTCTAGGAGAGTCCTCTGGCATGCTGGCCCAATGATGCATCAGGCTGGGTCAAGGTGGCTGGCTCTAAGCCCCCAGGGCACCAGGAGCAAGTGCTGGCCTGCTGGTGAGTGGAAGTGGGTCCCCGGCTGACCCCTGAGGGACCCAAGGTGCCTAGGTATAAGAGAAACAAGTTTTGAGAATGTATGTACAGCATAATCGCTACAGTTAATTACACTCTACCCTATATTTAAAAGTTGCTCAGAGGGTAGACCTTAAGATTTCTTAACCAAAGAAAATAAATTGTAATTATGTTAGGTGATGAATATGTTAATTAAACTTACCAAGGTAATCATTTAATTATATATATTATATACATAAAATTAACACATACATACATATATATGTGTGTGTGTGTGTGTGTTTGTGTGTGCTTCAGTCACATCTGACTTTTTGTGACCCTGAGAGTCCCTTGGACTGCAAGGAGATCCAACCAGTCCATCCTAAAGGAAATCAGTCCTGAATATTCATGGGATTTAATCATTTAATTATATATATTATATACATAAAATTAACACATACATACATATATATGTGTGTGTGTGTGTGTGTTTGTGTGTGCTTCAGTCACATCTGACTTTTTGTGACCCTGAGAGTCCCTTGGACTGCAAGGAGATCCAACCAGTCCATCCTAAAGGAAATCAGTCCTGAATATTCATGGGATGGACTGATGTTGAAACTGAAACTCCAATACTTTGGCCACCTGATGTGAAGAGCTGACTCATTTGAAAAGACCCTGATGCTGGGAAGGATTGAAGGTGGGAGAAGGAGATGAGAGAAGATGAGATGGTTGGATGGCATCACTGACTTGATGGACATGAGTTTGAGTAAGCCTCAGGAGTTGGTGATGGACAGGGAGGCCTGGCATGCTATGGCCCATGGGGTCAGAAAGAGTCAGACACGACAGAGCAACTGAATTGAACTGATGGACTGTAACCTGCCAAACTCCTCTGTCGATGGGATTATCCAGGCAGGAATACTGGAGTGGGTTGCCATGCCCTCTGCCAGGGTTTCTTCCCAACTCAGGGATTGAAATCCCATCTCTTGCATCTCCTGCATTGGCAGGCAGGTTTTCTTACCATTGGTGCCCCCTGGGGAAGTCATGTATATGTATATACTCAGCTTGGTGGATGTCAGATTTCTATAATGTCGTATATATAACAATTATATTTCAAAGAGGTGGAAATAATAAAAGTAAACATTATTTAGAGAAACTTAACAAACTCATCAGAGATGAGAATAGGATATAATTTTCTATTATACTTTGCATTTGAATGGGAATGTATAGAACTATTTCTTACTACTTGTTTGCTGTATATTTCAGGTTCCCTGAAAATCACATTGATAAAATTCTAATTGAACGAACTTTTTGGATGGTGGTAGAGATCATATACACACTCGCTACAAGTTTTCTTCCTACACACAAAGAAATTTCCTTATAGATGTGATAGGAGTGTATGGTTATTATCCACTGTGCGTTTTTATCACACTCTCTCGTTTCACTTACAGAAACCTTTAGAGTCACTTGTGGAAGATGTCAGTATTACTAAGTGTAAGAATGAGAAGGTGTGGTCTCTCTTCACCACTTAGAAATGAATTACTTGGAAAACCACTCGAACCTTATATGACTGTAAGAAATCTGAGAAATATAGTTTCATCTAAAGGCATGAAATATGCATAAAAGGGAAGCAAGATTAGTACTGGGTTAGAATAAAGCTGGAATACTTGCCATTTGCTAGATTTTACCCCAATCAGGCTTAGATTTCCAAATTCAAGGGGCACAATAGACACAGAAAGATATTTTCTTTCCAACGGGAAAGAAAGAAAATCCCACAGGATTTATGGAAGTAAAGTCTGAGGCTTTGTGGTTCGATGCCCCAGCTGTGCTTTCCTTCCTGCTCCGATGTCCACATCAGCAGCTTCCAAGAATGTTAACAGCCTCTTTTTCTTTATTTTTGAGAACAGATGGGTATACTGTAGAAGAAATACAAACTCATACACTCATGACTTTGCTTAGTTAGTTCCCTAAGTACTTGATCCCCAAAGGCAAGATTTTAATTAAAATATTGAGCTCATGAGGCCTGGACCTGTGGATGGATCACAGGAGAGCTTGTTCCGGAGAGGCTCACATCAGAGTAATTCCCTTCAAGACGTTTGTCATCAGACCCTTCAGTCCCAGCCTGACTTTATTGAAACTCACTAGAGTGAGAATAACCTGGTGCCCCGGGCACCTTGTTCACTTGATTTTACTTTATTATAAGCGGGTCTCAGTGCAGGAGGCCTTTTCCTTCACAGTGACATTGCTGCAATCCGTTAGTCAGAATGACCTTGGATAGCACTCTCTGATAACAAGAGGAATCTTTTATGTAGACTGAGTGATTTACTAAGCATTTCACATCCTCCATCTTACTTCATCTCCAAACCACTGTATGAAACATCAGGGGTGGGAATCACTAATTCCGTTAAAAAAAATACAGAAAGTGAGGCTAAGGGTAGTGAAGGATTTCACTTTTGTTCTCATCTGAAATGAGAAATCTAGAAGTGAGGACTTTTGAGGTTTGAAGTGTAGTGCCAAGGAATCCACTTATGGTCCAAAAGGTGTATTTTAATTAATGAGATAAGATGATTCACAAGGTACAGACTTGTGGTTATAACGTAAACAGATGGGAGCTACAATGCACAGCATAGCGAGTACAGTTCGTATTCCTATATTGCTTATTTGAAAGTTATTAAGTGAGAGGATCTTAAAAATCCTCATCACAGGGGAGAAAAATCGTAATTACATCAGAATGGATGCTGCCTAGACTTACTGTGATGATCACTTCACAGTACATTCAAGCATCAAATCATTACGCCGTGCATCTGAAACTGATGGAATATGTCCATTTTCCCTCTATTTGAAAGAGGTAATTCAGGACCATAAGAGAGGGAAGCCATAACCTGCTTGTCCTACTAAGCTTTCATCCAACCTCATCTTGTAGGGTTGTTGGTAGTTATGTTGCTGTGACTTGAGTAGAAAAGTTAGTAGAAAAGGAATTGGGATTGCATCTTGGAGTAGCTTTAGGAAATATTGACCATTGCTTTGCATATATAAGCCTTCCAGTCATTTTTCTTAAGAGTTAGAAAATAAGTGTTTTATATTATCACGTGTTTGATTCCTTAATATATATATCCACTTCAATATATTTCAGTTTAAAAAGGAAATTATTGGACTTTCGCACTGAAATTAATAACTGATACAGTGGCTTGAAATCTGCCTCTTGTCTTCTGTTCAACACGCTAGTTTTTTATTTCATTTTTTCCTTTCCTTTGGACTAGAGTTACCTCAGACTAAGTAATTAATTTTCCTTTTTTTGTCTCCTATTATTGCAACTTTCATCCTTCACTTATTGTTGTACCTTGATATTTTAATTTTTCTTCATTATGAAAGAACTGTATAACATTTTTATTCTGATTGATTCCCACCCCTTTTGCTCTTATTGTCAAATATTTTAGAATCTTCCCAACCCAGGAATCGAACCCGGGTCTCCTGCATTGCAGGCAGATGCCTTACCGTCCGAGCCACCGGGGAAGCTTGCATTTTAGCTTTCAGTTCAGTTCAGTTCAGTCGCTCGGTCATGTCCGACTCTTTGCGACCCCATGAATAGCAGCACGCCAGGCCTCCCTGTCCATCACCAACTCGTGGAGTTCACTCAGATTCATGTCCATCGAGTCAGTGATGCCATCCAGCCATCTCATCCTCTGTCGTTTAGCTTTACATACAACTAAAACTTTAGAAGATTTTTTCAATAGTATTTAAAACACTTCATATATTTATTTGTGTTATCAACATGTTAGTTTTTCCAGTATTGTTTCTAATTTTCTCTATTTTTCATTTTGGAACCTTTTTCCAGAGAACCTTCTTTAATAATTCTCTCAGCATAGATCTATAGGCGGTTGGCTTACTCCACCCGCCCTGAGTCAGTCGCTCATGCTGAAAAGCTGCAGCCAGTCTCACTGAAGCTCTCACAAAAATAATGCTTAGCTTTCTTCTCTGGCTGCCTTTCACATTTACTTTTTGATTTTCATTAAATGAAACTATCATGATCAATCTGAGGAACTTGAGAGTATTTTGAATGATACTACATTTATTCTCAAACTTATGCCATATAAAGTTTATAGGAGTTCCTTTAAAAGTAGGTCCAGAATTAAATAAAGTTGGGAAAACATTGGATTTGTCAAATCTAAACTTTAGGATCACTGATAAGTAAATTCCCATGAAAGTGCTACACAGCATACTACAAATATCTGAAAAAATAGATTCCCGTGGGTCACTTTTTGAGACAAGCAGCCTCACTGTGATCCACTTCTACCAAATACCAGCTGTTCTGTACTGTGCATGAACACTCTTCCTAGGAGAACAGCATAAAGTTTAAATGTCATACTTTGGATTTCTATAGCCTGATTCCTCACATATAATTGCTGTGTGTTTTTTGCAAGCTACTTAACTTCTCAAATGTGTTTTTTTTCTTCTGAATTTAAAAGTTGATAGCAATAATGTCTATATGGAAATTTTTATGAATACTGTATTAGATTGGGCCTGGCATATAATATATGCTCAGCAGTCATGTATATGTTATACAAATAACATATAATCTACATTTTATATATGCATACACACACACACATATATATGCATTATACTATTAATGAAGACAGCATTACAGTCATTCTAAATGCTAACAGCAACTGACTTGTAATTTTCTGACCATAATCATCACTTTTTATTTGTAGCATAATAATTTGTAAGCATGTTTTATACTGCAATTTACACAGTAAGCTTCTCTGTTTTCTGGGAAAAAAGGATTTAATATGATGTATGTTCTTAAGGTGGAGAAGGAAATGGCGACCCACTCCAGTGTTCTTGCCTGGAGAATCCCAGGGACGGGGGAGCCTGGTGGGCTGCTGTCTGTGGGGTTGCACAGAGTCGGACATGACTGAAGCAACTCAGCAGCAGCAGCAGCAGCATGTTCTTAAGGGTGAATTAATAAAAGAATAGCAATAACCATAAAAACATTTTTGAGAGATTATCACTTTCGACACTGCAATGAGAGTGTATATAAAAGTTGTCTTCCAAGTACATTATGATACAGTGATGCATACAGAAGTCTCATGTCAATGTTACACAAGTGTTTAGAATCATAGTAGAAAATGGAGAATCTGGCATTTAAATCTAGATAAGTCTGTCTGAACTTCATGTGCTCGTATCTCTCACACTATATAGACACTGTCCAACCATGGACTTAGAAGAAAGATTCTAATACATTTCTCCTTGCAACGGTAGCAGCTGTTTCTACCAGGATGAGAAAAATAAACACCAAACACTGGTAGTCTAAGATTATAAGGTGCTCTCAATACCCTGGTGTATGAGAATTCCATTCAATCATCCCTTCATAGAGTAGACATTAACTGCTCAAATTTGTACTGAGTTTGAGCTTGCTCTCCTCCATGCATGACAGGCCAACGAAGCGGAGAGAGGGGAGTGACCCAGAAGACAGCAGACTAAAGTCTCAAAACATCCATCTCCTGGGGCCTGGACACCAGGTTCTTTTATGGATCAGGAAACAAGGTAAAAAGTCCATTAACCTTGCAAATATATCCTAGGATGGCAACCTCAGGCAGAGGATGTGTTAATTCTTCCTTCCTGACATCTCCAGATGGACAAGGTTCTGGACAAAGGCTCTTTAACAGTCAGGCGGAGGGGCAGGATTCTCTGAGGCAGGCCATTATGTACAATTATAACTTTAAAAAAGTAACTAAAAGCAAGTCAAAGAAACAGTTGTAATGTGGAATCAAGGTTGGTTTTTTTCCTGCAACAAAATATCACAAGAAAAATTCTAGGAATTACTGCACTGGGGCTTTTAAAACTGATAGACAATAAGAAATAGATTTTAGGTACGATGGATTCTCCTTGAGAAATAGGTTATGGCTTGGCACACGGTGATGCATGTTTCCAAATCAGTACACCAGTCTGAACCTAATTGTCAGTCCCAGTGGGTTTTGCTTTATGCAGGACAGGATTTCAGTTATTCTTGCCAGTTGTCCACGCAGGTCCTGTGGTCCACACCGATCACTCCTCCTGATGATTTTGGTCTTTGGGATGGGCATTTTTGTTTGCTTGTATTTGTTTATGAATTTTGTCTGGAAAGGACACTGAAAGCAAACTTTCCAGGAACAAGTCTTGCTAACTGTGCTGCAGTCCCTCTGGCTTCTTTAGATTCTGCCAACTTCTTTGACAACTGGAAGACACCATAGCTTTTCACTTTGTTTGGGCAATCCTTCCTGTGCTGTGGAGAAGGAAATGGCAACCCACTCCAGAATTCTGGCCTGGAGAACTGCACGGACTGAGGAGCCTGGCGGGCTACAGTCCGTGGGGTTGCAAAGAGTCAGACACGAGTGAGCGACTATCAGTCACGCTTACTATGCTACCTCTATCCAGCCTTCATGTATTGGCTGAGGTGCTGATTCTCTGAGAAAACCTCTGCCTGTCATTGAAAGTGTGTTTTTATGGGGCTTCCCTATAGTAGTCAGTGGTTAAAAATCCACCTTGCAATTGCTTTGCAATTTAGGCAACAGATTCGATCCCTGGTCTGGGAAGTAAGATCCTACATGCAGAGGAGCAACTGAGCTCTCCTGACACAACAAAAGATCCCTCCTCGTGCAACGAAGATCCCACCGGCCAACTAAGATTCGACACAGTTAAATAAATGAACATTTTCAAAAGCAGATTTTCATTATTCATTCTCATGTGGGCACCTTGTTCTAATTGTAATTGTATATCCTTATTTGTGAGTTTGCTTAATGTTTGTCTTCTCCTGTAAACCTGAGCATCTGAAACTGTGAACATGTTTGTTTTCTATAGATATGTACACCCATGGCCAGGACTATGGCTAAAGTCATCTGGGACCAGTACAGTGTTGAATGAATGAATAATTCTTGTCAATGGTGCAAATGTTTCAGTCGAATTAAGGCATGCAATTCTGTCTGAAATCCATTTGGCTTAATAACAGACTTCTGTCCCTGTGTTTCCCATGCTTATGCCAATATGCGGCCCTAGAGGTAATGATGTAACTTGATTTTAGCATCACCAAAGAGAATTAATACAAGCTATGTTAATTCACTCACAGTCTCCCTCGGCAAGCAGAACTGGATTCCCATGCACACACTCATCACTGTTTGTCCAGTAGTCTGAGATAAGGCCCTATTGTTGCTCTCACGGGGGCTTTGTCCCCCGAGTGCTCCATGGGTGTATAACTCTCTCTTTCAGTTCCCAATAACTCCATTTGGCTTTATAGGTAAAAGACCATGTAAATGGACCATAAAATGTTACTTGACCATTGAGTCATTCAACTGATTGTCCATGGTGTCTCTTACCTTCTATGGCCTTGCCCCAGAGTGAGATCTCTCCTAACTGGGAGCCTGTAGTCATGACCAGGAAAAATAGTCATGACTTTGATTAGGATGATTGCCATTTCCAGGACACTGCAGGGATTCTCTTCTTTTCTCATGACAGCAGTAGCCTTTTAGGGAGGATGTTGTTTGGGGCTGCTGATCTAATATCTCCACTTTATAGATGAATATAAGGTGACTTAAAGGAATTGGGTGACTTATCTGAGGAGATGTGTCAGCAGCTCTTACCGTACAATCATGTTAGCTATTTCTGTGGCATTGCTTTTTTTCTCAATCTCTCTTTGCTCCAAAGTTGCTTTCCCTTTTGATCAAAGACTAAGAAGAAAATCTCAGTAGAACGTTTCTTATCTTTTATGGATTGAATTTCTGATTCAAGACTCACATGTGAAATCAATGAATTAGCCTGTTCATTGTTCAGCATACCAGGTAAGCCTCCAATCAAATCTACGTCTGTATATATTTTTAGGGATAGAGATAAGCAGGAAAATATATCAAGGTGCCCATTTCCCTCTTGATTTATTCATAACTGGATACTGAATATTTTATGCAACAAACTGGATGTTATTAGGTGTCTGTGATCTTTAGTGACAGACTGTATTACAAATACCATGGAAATGCTTAAGAAGAATATGTATTTATGTTGTATAAAAATAAAAGGAACAAGAGGGTCTTGAGTCTCTGCTTTGCCTTACAGGAGCTTTTAGAACTTGGGTAAATGGTTAAACGTTTCTCATTTTCAGTTTCCTCTTTTGGAGTGTGGTAATATTAGTTAACAACTGGCTAATCCCAAGATCTTTGAGAGTATCAATTTGGATCTCAATGTGAAAATTTATTATAACTCAGAGAGCACATATCATTAATGAAAAAATTTAAAAAAGGGGGGGGCAGGCTAAGTGACCAACTATAAAAATGCACTGAAATAAGAGGCATAAAAAAATCATACCAGAATGAAGAATTTATGGGAATGAAGTAATCTGGACTCTAGTTTTTATTCTGAAGCTTTGCTGGCATTAGGCACTCAGTTAATAGTTAATAGATTGATTAACTATTAGATATGTTGACTGCAGATGGTGACTGCAGCCATGAAATTAGAAGACGCTTACTCCTTGGAAGAAAAGTTATGACCAACCTAGATAGTATTTTCAAAAGCAGAGACATTACTTTGCCGACTAAGGTCCATCTAGTCAAGGCTATGGTTTTTCCTGTGGTCATGTATGGATGTGAGAGCTGGACTGTGAAGAAAGCTGAGCGCCAAAGAATTGATGCTTTTGAACTGTGGTGTTGGAGAAGACTCTTGAGAGTCCCTTGGACTGCAAGGAGATCCAATCAGTCCATTCTGAAGGAGATCAACCCTGGGATTTCTTTGGAAGGAATGATGTAAGAATTGATGCTTTTGAACTGTGGTGTTGGAGAAGACTCTTGATAGTCCCTTGGACTGCAAGGAGATCTAACTAGTCCATTCTGAAGGATAACAACCCTGGGATTTCTTTGGAAGGAATGATGCTAAAATGAAATTCCAGTGTTTTGGCCACCTTATGTGAATAGTTGGCTCATTGGAATAGACTCTGTTGCTGGGAGGGACTGGGAGCAGGAGGAGAAGGGGACGACCGAGGATGAGATGGCTGAATGGCATCACTGACTTGATGGATGTGAGTCTGAGTGAACTCCGGGCATTAGTGATGGACAGGGAGGCCTGGCGTGCTACAATTCATGGGGTCGCAAAGAGTCAGGCACGACTGAGCGACTGAACTGAACTGATCCCTGCTATGTAGGAATGTAACTTTATCACTATCTTAAGACTAAATAGATCTTAAGGGGAAACATGTTTTTTGATTGACTAACCTTTATCAATAGAAAGAAAGAAGGGGCCATAAAATGTTAATTGGTCTCCAGACCAGAAGATATTGTAAACAAACATAAGAGCCTTGTAAGAACTAAGATATGAAAAGAACACTCTGTCTTTAGATAAGGATCAGAGCAGCTGACCCTGCATGACTGCTTCTTACATTTATCTCTATGTACAACTTAAAGTATAAAAGCTTCCCTGAAAAATAAAGAGACAGACCAGGACCAGGACCAGGACCAAGACCAGTTCCACAAAAGCCTGGTTTCCCCGTGTTGTCTTTCTTTCTTACTCTCATTTTCAGGCTAATTCCCATCTGGAGCACAGAGGTCTGCTGTGTTTACTTATTTCCCTGGGCTTCTAAGATCTGAACGGGAAGGTGTACTGCATCTTCACTTCCTCGGGAGACCGGGAGGAAACCTGCGGCCTCTGTAAACGGTGCAAGTCTCTTCTCTCGAGACTTTACTGATTTTCTGTGTAAACCAAGGAATATAAGCCTCTTTCTCTCCTCTATTGTCTTAACTGCAAATTCTTTCCTTATCTCTCTCTAAATCTATACATCTATCTCGCCTCGCAGTCCACGCTTCGGATACCCTGGATCCAACTAGGACACACATATAAGATAAAAGTAAAACCCCAAAGTCTTGCACACATAGTTGCAATCGTGGTCTCTTTTACCTTTTATGAGAAGCCTGAGCCGTGAACTTCCTGATGTTCAAACTGGTTTTAGAAAGAGCAGAGGAACCAGAGATCAAACTGCCAACATCCGCTGGATCATGGAAAATGCAAGAGAGTTCCAGAAAAACATCTATTTCTGCTTTATTGACTATGCCAAAGCCTCACAATAAACTGTGGAAAATTCTGAAAGAGATGGGAATACCAGACCACCTGACCTGCCTCTTGAGAAATCTTTATGCAGGTCAGGAAGCAACAGTTAGAACTGGACATGGAACAACAGACTGGTTCCAAATAGGAAAAGGAGTACGTCAAGGCTGTATATTGTCACCCTGCTTATTTAACCTATATGCTGGTGGGAGGTAGCAGGACAGAACACTGAATGCGTGGCTCAATGAAATTTTTGATGAAAATGAAAAATGGCTTTTATATTTACTTAAAAAACAACAGTTAGAACTGGACATGGAACAACAGACTGGTTCCAAATAGGAAAAGGAGTACGTCAAGGCTGTATATTGTCACCCTGCTTATTTAACTTATATGCAGAGTACATCATGAGAAACGCTGGGCTGGAAGAAGCACAAGCTGGAGTCAAGATTGCCGGGAGAAATATCAATAACCTCAGATATGCAGATGACACCACCCTTATGGCAGAAAGTGAAGAGGAGCTCAAAAGCCTGTTGATGAAAGTGAAAGAGGAGAGTGAAAAAGTTGGCTGAAAGCTCAGCATTCAGAAAACGAAGATCATGGCATCTGGTCCCATCACTTCCTGGGAAATAGATGGGGAAACAGTGTCAGACTTTATTTTGGGGGGCTCCAAAATCACTGCAGATAGTGATTGCAGCCATGAAATTAAAAGACGCTTACTCCTTGAAAGAGAAGTTATGACCAACCTAGATAGCATATTCAAAAGCAGAGATATTACTTTGCCGACTAAGGTCTGTCTAGTTAAGGCTGTGGTTTTTCCAGTAGTCATGTATGGATGTGAGAGTTTGTCTGTAAAGAAAGCTGAGCGCCGACGAATTGATGCTTTTGAACTGTGGTGCTGGAGAAGACTCTTGAGAGTCCCTTGGACTGCATGGAGATCCAACCGGTCCATTCTAAAGGAGATCAGTCCTGAATGTTCTTTGGAAGGACTGATGCTGAAGCTGAAACTCCAGTACTTTGGCCACTTCATGCGAAGAGCTGACTCATTGGAAAAGACTCTGATGCTGGGAGGGATTGGGGGCAGGAGGAAAAGGGGACGACAGAGGATGAGATGGCTGGATGGCATCACTGACTCGATGGACATGAGTTTCAGTGAACTCCTGGAGTTGGTGATGGACACAGAGACCTGGTGTGCTGCGATTCATGGGGTCGCAAAGAGTCGGAAGCGACTGAGCGACTGAACTGAACTGAAAAAGCAATGGAACTTTTTGGTCAGTCCAGTATTTTGTGTGAATTATCTTTTCAGCTTCCTCCTCCCCCACCACCTTGCTCTTGGTGGAGGTGGGTGTTTGTTCCTAATGATTTTTAGAAGTTCTGTTTCATGGTGGGGATGTTAAATTTATGTTAATATTGTTTTAGTAAAAAAAAAAAAAAAAAGTACTTCGCAGTCATGTGGATTTTTTTCCCCCTCTCTAGTTTACCTAAAGCAGTAAAAAGAAGAATCAACGCATTGAAGCAGCTCCAGGTGAAATGTGCACATATAGAAGCTAAGTTCTATGAAGAAGTTCATGACCTGGAGAGGAAGTATGCAGCCTTATACCAGCCTCTCTTCGACAAGGTCAGGTGCTCTTAGTGAGTTTCAGATCTTTCTCCAGGAAAGATATCCAGAAATACCCGGGGATCACTGAATGTCTCTCCTTAAGCCTCACAACTTAGCATCTTAAAACAAGCTATAAAAGCATCCAGTTTCCAGACTTTTCATTCACAGTATTTACAGGTTCATTGTCTTGACTGTCGACTTTCTGAATAACTGTAAGATCTTGTGTTTTACTCTTAGAGAAGGGAATTCATCACTGGTGACGTTGAGCCAACAGACGCAGAATCTGAATGGCACAGTGAGAATGAAGAGGAGGACAAGTTGGCCGTAAGTCTCTTCACAAGCGCGCTGGTGGTCAGTTTCACTGCTGCTGCAAGTGAAACGGCCGTGGGGGGTGATCTGGCGGTTAGGGCTTGGTGCTTTCTCCGCCACGGCCCGGGTCTCGTCCTGGTCTGGGAAACGGAGATCCCAAGTTGTGCAGTGCAGTGGGGGATGGGTAAAAAAGGAAATAAGATGGTTTTCTTCTACGCAGGGGAGAGCTCCTCGCAGTAGGCGTGGCTCCGCCCTTAGGTTGAGTGTGTCCATTTCTTCAGGACGATGAAATGGGGTGGCTGGCGAGCCTGGCGTCGGCCTGGCTGTCGGTTACTGGACACGGCCCCCTTCCCGGCCGTCTGGGGCGGGCTGCACGCAGTGCGGATCGCCTGGGGAGGCGCAGGAGGCAGAGACCCCCGAGGGGAGAGCAGACCTGTGCCCGGGAGAGCAGACCTGTGCCCGGGAGGGCAGGTCCTGGAGGCGGGGCTGCGGGGGCAGAGCTCACAGGGACTCAGAGCTGGCGAAGCGGCCCTGGCGCCTCTCACCGCTGGACGCTGGAAGATGCTCCCCGGGCCACCTGCTCTGGCCGCGCCCTGCTGGCAGCCTTCTCCTGGGGCTGGTGACGGGCACCGGTCCAGTGCTGTGGGGGCCCCAGCACAACCCGGTGAGCTCTGTCGCCTGATAGCACATTGGAAGGCCTCCTTCTGTCCCGTAGTGTAAACGTCCAGAGAGGGTTTTTTGAAGTCTGTGCTATTTTTGGTCGCCATTGTCTTTTTGATTATTTACAAACACATCGTGTCTGATGTAACTGAAGCCGTGCCTGTGGGTGGTTCCGCGTCAGGTCTTCACTACGGGAGGGGGCTCTGCCTCTGCTGGCTCGAGACCCCTGGCATCCTTTCCCCTGAGACTCACGCATCAGGGGTGTGATGCAGCAGAGACTCCCTTCCTCCCGGGCATGCCCCCTTCCTCTCGCCACCCTGCTGTTTGCACGCTGCCTCCGTCCCAACACCCCTGCAGCCTTGGGTGTGCAGCGTGGTGGCGTTTCTGTTGCGGAGGTCCTGGAGTGTCCTCTGCTGGTGATTGTTCCTGGTGGGTGGCAAGCCAGCACTGGGCGGCCTGCACCAGTCCCCAGCTCTGCTCCCCGTGGTCTAGAATGATACTGAGGAATTACATCCAGACATGGATGCCTGAAAGGCTTTGTTGCCCCGAGACATTTGAGAGCGTGATGGCACAGTGGTCCTGGAGATGCAGATTCAAAGACAAGGCGTTTGATAGAGGTTTTAATGGGATTCTGAAACTATATTCTGTATTAAATAAGTCACTGCAAAGTCTGTAAACTTGTTGCTTCATAATAAGTGTTCTCTTTTGCATCTTTGTATTTGTAGGGAGATATGAAAAATAAAGCAGTCATAGCAGAAAAAGAAGCAGCAGCAGCAGAAGAGCCAAACCCAAAAGGCATTCCAGAGTTCTGGTTTACCATTTTCAGAAACGTGGACATGTTGAGCGAGCTGGTACAGGTAGGCTCACGGCACACTCCCGCTTAGGCAGGCGAGCTGTTTGTGAGCTCGCAGCAGGTGTTGACGGTGGTGGAAAGGCCTCTTGTGTGGCCATAGCTTGGCGGAGGAATCAGCCAGGGCTCCGGCGCCCTTGTGCTATGGTCTCCTGGGAAGGCCTGCCTTGTGGAACCTCTGCCGAGCCCGAGGTAGCTTTGCTGTTGGTTGCAGCCTCGCCCCAAGAAGAGAGTGAACAGATTCCCGAGCCTTCCCCGCTTCACTCATGTGATATGGACACAAGAGAAGCGTGGGGGCGAGGGCCCGGGTGGAAGCGCTGGTACTGATGGCTCCAGCGTGTGCACACACGTACACACCCATGTCTGTGCACGGTGACACAGGCGCATGCTGACTTAGCCTTGTCTTTGGATTAATTTTTGAAATTTGAAATGGCCTGTCATGCGGTCTTGCTAATTGTACAAATATTTAACAAGTTGCTATTATTCTAATAATTTTCCTTGAAAAAGTCTTTTTTTTCCCTCAATGGCAATGGTCAAGCTGTCTTTGTCTTGCCTTATGGAGCTTTCTGTAGTGATGCGGTGACCCGCTTAAAAGGCAACAAACGTGATGTTCCCTGGGGTGAGTTTCCGGAATTCAGAAATCAGTACTGCTCAGAAGTCCACAGAGAGGTCGGGCTCCGCGTTTGGCGCGGGTGAGTCGGCACAGTGCTTTCACGTCGGAGAGCGTGGCCGTGGCGGGCTTGCAGACGGCGCTCGCTGCTGCAGCTCCTGTGCGGTTCCAGGCGGCGGTCGTTGGGTTCAGAAGTGCGCTGCCTCGCTGCTCCACCTGCCTCGTGTGACGCGTGTCTGGGCGCCGGGGCCTGAGAAGGCGCGGCAGGAATGCGCCCCTGCTCTCCGTCCAGGCTGGGGGATGTTTCAGATATGTGTCTTAGAGTAGCCCTCGTGTTCCTCTTTTTTCCTTAGTGGGTGTGTTTGTAGAAGTACAGTTGGCCTACAGTGTTGCAGGTGGATAGCCTGGTGGTTCAGTGACACATACACGTAGCTTCCATTTCAGATTATTGCCGGATAATGACTGGAGTTCCCTGTGGTATACAGTAAACCTTTGTTGCTTGTTGCATATCTATTTGTTTTTTAATTAGAAATCTAGCATTCTATTCAGACTAAGTCAAACAAGTGGAAGCAAAATGTCATAAATTTTTCTGGCAGGCAAAACTTTGTAAGTTTTCTAAAATATACATGCTATTATATATATGTATACAAAAGCTTTTCTCCTATGCTTGATAAAGACTTGAGAAAGAACATCAAAAACAAAGAGATGGAGAAATTGGAGAACAAACGAAGTGAAATGCAAGCACTGAACGCAAAAGAGAAAAAGTGAGGCCGACGCGGTGAAGGGCCGGACAGACGGTCTGGCTGTCTCTGAGCCTGGCTGCTCAGCAGAAGCGCAGCTGCGGCTTTAGAGGATAAAAGCAATACCTGGGCATTTGTATTTTTCAAAAATTCCAAGATTATTCTGATACACATTTGGTTTACAGGTTTTTACAGGTGATTTCAGGCTTTTCTATTAAATGGTAGTCTTGGTGATACAGGATTCTCTTGTTTTTTTGTTGACCAATCATGATACAATGATATTAAATGAGTAATAGTTACAAAATCATAATAGCGAAAGACGTTTATCAGTTTTCACAATCAATAGCCAGACAAAAAATTAAAACTAATTAGAGTTGCCATAATGGGAACATGATTAACCTAACAGTAAAAAATACTTACTTACGATTTGGGGGGGTCCAGCAGAGTGATATGGTCAGTGGAGGTGCTTATATGGAAAGCTGTGCAGACAAGCGGAAGCTGAGAAGCTTGAGCACCACCACGCCAGCTCTAGAGCAGACGCTGAAGGGCCTTCTCCAGGCAGGAAGCGCGAGCCTGGGTGTTCCTACCCGAGCTTCTCTTCCACAGGGAAAGATGTGGCTTAAGAGTAGTAGGCCGCTGGGGATTCCTGGCCTGCTGGGCCCAGGCTTGATCCCTGGTTGGTAACTGAGATCCTGTAACCCGAGTGGTGTGGTCCAAAAAGAGAAAAGGAAGAAAGAATACTGGATCGTGCTTTTAGAAGAGTGCCGTGAGCCAGAAATTTATTGAGAAACTTGAGTAGTACCTGCTAGAAGCAGATTCTCCCTGGCTGTGTGTCAGAGTCTCCCGGGCAACTTGTAAAGCGAAGCAGCGGCATCACTGCCTCCCAGCCCCAGTCAGTGAGGGTCTGAGGTGCTTGCAGAGGCTTGGGAGATTCTGATGTGTCTTCATGACTTTGAAACTTGTGGGGAGCAGCTTTAAATCAGCCCTCGAGTAGCTTCCACTGCTGGCCCTTAGTTTTGGAACTGCTCATTTAGTCCATCGAACGTCCTCACTGTCCGGTGTTGATCCATGGCTGGTTGTGGAAGTGGAGACCATCCTGGTGGTTTCACTATGAGGGGCAGTCCCGTGGGCCCTGCTGGTCTGACTGAGGAGGAGGGGTATTCCCGTGCATCACTGTGGAGCCTTGCTTTCTGCTTCTGGAATTTGGAGTTGACATCTCATATGGATGTGGCCTTTAAGAACTGTTTTGAGCTTACCTTTTGTCCAGAGACTTGCAAGGTGCCTTTGTTATTGCTGGTTTTGTTGTTCTATACAGGCAGGCCTCGGAGACATTGTGCATTTGGTTCCAGCACCCTGCAGTAACGTGAACGTAGCATTAAAGTGAGTCATGTGAATTTTTTGGGTTCCCAGTCAGTAATAAAAATTAGGTTTACACTATATTATAATCTGTTAAGTGTGCAACAGCGTTATGTCTAAAAAATGTACATTTTTGTTGTTCAGTCACTCAGTTGTGTCTGACTGTGACCCCGTGGACTGCAGCACACCAGGCTTCCCTGTCCATCACCATGTCCCGATGAACTTGCTCAAAATCATATCCATTGACAAAAATGTACATATGTTAATTTAAAAATACGTTACTGCTAAAAAAGGTTAACCATTATCTGACAACCCAGGGTTAACAGAAGTCTTCAATTTGCAAAACAAAACCCAGAATATCTGTGAAGTGTGTTAAACAGGTCTGCCTGTGGTGTAGAAAGAATAAAATTGGGAAGCTGGTAGTTTTCAGGCTTAATGAGCCTCAGGAAATCCTTTAGACTTCTGGGGTGAAGAAGTGACTGACTGATTTACAAATAAAGCACCTTTCCTTAGTATGTGGTCTCTGGGTTTCAGGTCTTGTGATTTTTCCCCCCCCGCCCTGAGTTTTTCTCAAATAACTGGCGTGGTAGACTTGTGCGTTTGCATAATGATGACTTGTGAAGCCTAGAGCCTTCGTCAGATGCGCTTCTGTAGTGCCCGTCATTTAGGTCTCGGATGCGCTTTGTAAGTGCTCTTGACTGTGAGTGACTGGATCCTTACTGCCTTGTGCACTGAGGGGGAATGGCTGCCCAGGTCAGTAGCTTGCCAGGCGTTTCTTCTGATCCTGTCTCTCTGGGGCTGTGAGGGCCGTCAGTCTGCACTGATGGAGTTTCTGATTCCGTCTGCACTGACAGCTGGGGGTGGTGAGAGAGCCGGCGGGGCCCTGCCCTGTGGTGGGCTCCCACGGCCCCGCCCTGCGGCCACCCCGAGCCTGGTGGTGAGGGGACGTCTGGGTGGCTTCCTGGGAGGGACAGGGACAGGGCAGGGCTGGATCCAGAGTCGAGGGGGAGGCGAGGCAGTGGCTCAGCGGAACAGGTGTGTTGTCTTCTGCCGCTCACCAGGACCTTCTTTTTTTCTCTTTGTGATCAGGAGTACGACGAGCCAATCTTGAAACACCTGCAGGATATAAAAGTGAAATTTTCCGACCCTGGACAGCCTATGGTGAGTACTGCCTGGTGTCAGAGGGTCAGGGTCCTGAGGGGGATGAGCTAGGAGCCAGCGAGTCGCCCGCCTGCTGGGTGCCTCGAGTGGCCCGCCCCACTCCCAGTCTCCCGCGACGCTCAGCAGCGTGCGCACGCTGGCCGACTGGTGGCTCGCCCCGAGGCGACTCAGGCCTCCCGCTGCTCGGAGCCAGGGCGGGCCTCCCGGCCGCGGCGCCCGCTGTGCTGGGCTCTGCTTTCTGAGCCGGCTTATTTCCTCTGTGCTGTGGGCTGGTGTCGCCCTTCTCTCAGGTGCTCCCCAGGGCTTTGAGGATAGGATGTATATAGAGCCCGTTACGGAGGGTGGCGGGTGCGTCCTCAATACAGGCAGCACTTTAGCAGAGATTCTCGGGGCTGGGGGAGGCCGGCGCCCTCGGTTTCGAGAGTGACTCGCGTGGGTACGATGGAGAGGCGTTCCTCTGCTCCTTGAGCTGTGCTTCCCAGAATACTTGTTTCTGTGGGCTGCGCGCCAGTGAGTGAGCCTGCCGGCCCCGTTCTCTGCGGCAGTCTCAGCATGGGGCTGCCTGCGCTGGGTCCTCTGAGAGCGCTGCTCCACCCTGCGGCCCCTCTGTGCCCGGCGGGGCCCGTGCCGGCGCCCCAGCAGCTGCAGCGCCCCCTGCGCCTGCCTGCCCGCAGCTCTGCCTGTCAGGTCTTGGAGACACGGCGCCTGCGGACCGCAGGGCTTGTCCCCTTTCCTGTCCAGTGGGTGGCCTGGGGCCGCACACCTGTGTCTGTCCCTTCCCTGCCGGCCGCACCCTGGAAGGATGTTCAGACACCCCTCTGCAGGTGGGGTGGGGACACCAGCTGGAGTGATGCCTGTGCACGGTTTGGGGGCCCTTCCGGTAGCGAGGGAACCCCCTCTTTCCCGTCACACCGCACTCAGCGCAGGGCCTCCTCAGGTGGCACTCTTCACCCGGGTGAGGCTCGGCCCCGCACCCTAGAGGCGTCCTGTGGCAGTCAGCTGTAGCGTGCTGCGATGGGTGTGAGTCCTCGTCCCCGGGGGTGGTGGGGGTGTACGTGTGTATATATGTGATTTGATGATTCCTGCCTTCCTCAGCCCATCTGTCTTAGCTTCCCAGTGGACACTGGCGTGGATTGCCATGTGCTCCTTCAGGGGACCTTCCTGACTTCACGGATCAAACTCGGGCCTCTTGCACTCCTGCGCTGGCAGGTGGACTGTCTACCACCATGCCGCCCAGGAAGCTCGTAGTTACACACATACCCTCCCTCTTGAGTCTCCCTCCCACCCACACCCCACCGTGTTCTCAGCCAGACAGAGGCCCAGGAAAGAAGGAAAAGGAGGAAAATGTAAAGAAAGGAAGTAACACCCTTGGCTTGGAGAGATGACAGGGGAAAGAGATGGGGGGTAAGAGGGGAGTGAGTAATTGTGTCCATTCAGCAGTAGGGGGCGATGAAGGGCAGTGGAACAGAGCTGTTGGTTAGTCCAGCCCCGTCCCCAGGGTGGCCCATCCACGCCTGTGGTCACTACCCTCAGCAGTTCTGAAGGAAGAGCGTATGCTGCCAGAGCCCAGCGTGGAGATGGATTTCTGGGGGACAGGTTAGGAGAGGCCTGGGGAGGGATCTCACTGCCCGTAGCTGCCTTCCTGTCTTGTACCAAAAGTTTGACTTCAGTTTTAGATTCAAAGGATTCAACAACAAAACAAACCTCTTGTTACACACAATTTCAATTTTTTATAGAAGGTTATTTGACTTAATTTAATAAGCAGTCATTAAAAGAAAAGAATAGAAACGATAGAAGTAACCGTGCGTGTATTACCAGATTGGGCTAGCAGCCTACACCCAGACTCCAGCAGGCTGGAGTCCCGAGTGGGAAAGGGTCCCAAGTGGGAAAGGGTCCTGGGCGGTGTGTCTGCCCCGGGGGAGATCCTTCAAATTGGAGTTTGGGGGTTTCCTGTTTACAGTCTCAGGCCACGAACCGATATCGTGATCAGTTAGTGCTCGGAAGTGTAGCTCTGGCTTCACTTTAACTTTCAAAATGCTGTTGGTTTCATCTCTAAGATCTGTCAGACCACGCGGGGCTGGCCAGGCCTCCAGGGGCTGAAGGGACGCCAGGACCCATTCCCTCCCTTATCTGGAGCGCCACCTGACTTGCTTGTGCTCGCAGGAGATGCAGGTTTGATCCCTGGGTCAGGAAGATCCCCTGGAGGAGGGCGTTGCAACCCACTCCGGTATTCTTGCCTGGAGAGTCTCATGGCCCAGAGGAGCCTGGCGGGCTCCAGTCCGTGGGGCCACAGAGAGTCAGGCATGCCTGAGCGCGCGTGGTTTCACCATCTGTTTCACCTTGTGCGTCATGAGACTTCTTAGGCCCCGAGGGGCTGGCGGCACCTGGAGCTTAAGAGACTCCAGGAGCCACTCCTTTCTTATCTGGAGTGCCACCTGACTCGCCGTGCTCGCAGGCAGGCCTGGGATCGGGCAGGTCAAGAGCAGGTCGGAGCCCTGCGCCCCGCTTCTGAAGCCTGAACAGGATGGTTCTCCATTTGTTTCCCTGATACTGTCCTGACTGCAGTTTGGTCTCCCAGAGCCGCGACTTACGCCTGTCGGCCTCCCTTCCCTGCCGCCTGGTCTCTGCCCGCCTGTGTGTGCCTCCCAGGCCTTCGTGGCCCTTCTCTTCCTCCTCCCCTTCAGTTCAGTCGCTCAGTCGTGTCTGACTCTGCGACCCCATGAATCGCAGCACGCCAGGCCTCCCTGTTCATCACCATCTCCCAGAGTTCACTCAGACTCAACGTCCATCGAGTCCGTGATGCCATCCAGCCATCTCATCCTCGGTCGTCCCCTTCTCCTCCTGCCCCCAATCCCTCCCAGCATCAGAGTCTTTTCTAGTGAGTCAACTCTTCTCATGAGGTGGCCAAAGTACTGGAGTTTCAGCTTTAGCATCATTCCTTCCAAAGAAATCCCAGGGCTGATCTCCTTCAGAATGGACTGGTTGGATCTCCTTGCAGTCCAAGGGACTCTCAAGAGTC
>SJYT01024191.1:72488-197914 GCA_006410635.1 Cephalophus harveyi | reverse complement strand
CTGCTAAGTCACTTCAGTCGTGTCCGACTCTGTGTGACCCCATAGACGGTAGCCCACCAGGCTCCCCCGTCCCTGGGATTCTCCAGGCAAGAACACTGGAGTGGGTTGCCATTTCCTTCTCCAATGCATGAAAGTGAGAAGTGAAAGTGAAGTCGCTCAGTCGTGTCCAACTCAGCGACCCCATGGACTGCAGCCCACCACGCTCCTCCGTCCATGGGATTTTCCAGGCAAGAGTACTGGAGTGGGGTGCCATTGCCTTCTCCAACTTCCCCTTAGTTTGCCTAAATTACTTTCCCAGCTGATGGCTGTACCCTTGGAATAAAATGGGGACGAGCTAACATTTAACGGGTGGTGCCTGTGACCCTGGCTGCTGCCGCAGAGTGATCCTCGGGTGACCTCGTGAAGGGAGGGGCTTGTGACGCCACGTTACAGGCGAGGAAGCAAAAGCACAGGGAAGTTGAGTGACTTCCCGGGATCTGAGAGTGCCGATGGGCAGAGGCCGTCCAGGCCCGGAGTGGGTCCTTTGGGCTGTCTGTGGTTCACTGACCCTGGGGAAGCCGGGCTGAGGGGAAGGTCTGCACACGCTACTGCTCCCGGCCAGGAGCAGTCCTTCTCATTTAGAACACGTTCCTCAAAACCGGGTTATGGAGTCCCAGAGTGTTTCATTTTGTTAACTTTTGATATTGCAGGATTGCCCTTTGCAGCACACGAGTGCCCTTGTTTCCCAGCGTGCTGGCCAGTGCTGTGTTCCTGGGGCTTTTCACCCAGAGAGGGGGTCTCATTGTCTGTTCTGTTCTGCGGGCGCACATGTCTTCTGTGTTGCCATTTGGTTGGTTCCCGCTGCATTGTACCCCCTCCTGTCTGTTGAGCGCTTTGTGAGTAAAGGGTGAGCGCGTCTGTGGTGGGTCCCAGAAGGCTTCTCTGCCCACGTGGAGTCTTGCGCTTTCACTGTGGGGCCGGGAAGGAATTGCTCTGCCCGAGAGCGGCAGAGCAGGGGCTGGCCTGCAGCCGGCCTCCCCCTCCAGACCCCTGCCTGCTGTGACCGCGGGGGCAGGGTCCCGGGCATCGTGCCCACGTGTGCACTCAGGGTGGCGGGGGTCTCCACAGCCTGGCCTGGGCTCTAACTTGGGGCTGGTGGTTTGACAGTAAAGACGTTCTCGTTACGTGGCCACACCATCTGAGCTCTTCAGTATTCTGCCTTAGGGAGCTGGGTTCCAGCAGGTACCGTGTGGTTTGTAAAATCTGTCCCCAGTTATCTATAGATTTTAAGTGGTGTTGACCCTGAGTTGTTGTTTTTTTTTCCCCAGTCTTTTGTATTAGAGTTCCACTTTGAACCCAACGACTACTTTACCAATTCAGTCCTGACAAAAACGTACAAGATGAAGTCAGAGCCAGACAAGGCTGATCCATTTTCCTTTGAAGGCCCTGAAATTGTTGACTGTGATGGGTAAGAAGATGCCATTAAGCTTCTTTTTCTGAAGCACAGGACATGGTTTTAAAACGTCACAAGTAAGGTACAAGTTAAGAATAAAGCAAGAAGCTTTTTGTCTGTTTAAAAGCCCAGCAGACAGAGATGGCCATGAGTGAGAGAATCTCTGCATTCGGGGATGGACCGGCGCTGGGAAGAGTGACCTGTGGTTCCCTGGGCCAGCATGTAGGGGGGTGGCCCAGTTGCCCCAGTTTAATGCGGGCATTGGGACACTCAGTCTCCCAGAGTGACGCAGAGACCGTGGACCCAGTCAGCTCCTCTTGGCAGGGCCCTGGTGAGCGAGCAGCTGGGGCGGTGCAGGGCCGCATGAGCACGCCTGGTCTCGGGACCCTTCACCTTGGTGCCGTGGTCTTTGGACCACCAGGGAGAGCAGCTTAGAACACGTCCTCTTGGTTGGTTTGAGACACTTTGGGAAATCATTTTATTCTTGGTTGAAGCAGTTACTTACTGAACCAAGAACTTTTCCTGATGAATTTCTCTGTGTGAGTATACAGAGCTTGATTAAAATTCTGCTGGACTCGGACGGCCAGAATGCTTTAGAAAGATTGTGGCCCAGGCTCCGGCCGCCCAGTGAGCCTTCCTTTCTGCGCACTCTCTGTCGGCCAGGGTGACTCAGAGGTCAGCCCACCGAGGCCCGCCAGCACCCGGAAGCCGAGTGTCCTTCCCTGGCCGTCAGTCTTGGCGATGGCCGGCGTGCTTTCCCCATCTGGTCCCGCTCACTCAGTTGTCTTGAGAACTTGTGCCTGAGTGGTGGCGTCCTGTGCGCTGTGGGGTCTGTAAAGGGGCAGCAGTGACAAGCTGCTGGCCGGGCGTGGTCACGGGAAGGGCCTGGCGGGACCCTGCGGAGCGTCTGCGGGGCCGCTGTGCGGCCCTCCTGCGCCCAGGGCCTCCGCCTCCTCGAGGAGCGCCCAGTGCCCGCTCGCAGGTGCTTGCGTCAAGTGTCTGGTGACGCACCGAGCTGTGACCTGCTTGCCGGGCACACGGTGACCACGGCCTTATTCCTGTAGGTGTACCATTGACTGGAAGAAAGGAAAGAACGTGACCGTCAAAACCATCAAGAAAAAGCAGAAACATAAGGGCCGAGGCACCGTCAGAACAATCACCAAGCAAGTCCCCAACGATTCCTTTTTCAACTTCTTCAGCCCGCTGAGAGGTGAGCGGGCTGGGTTGTGGCTCCTGTACGGACGCGAACGGAATGCCGGCGACCGTCAGGGTGTCCCCCAGCCCTCTGGCAGGCACAGTGCTGTGGGTTGCCCTGCCAGCTGCGGCTGTCCTGGTGGGCCCATGGGTGCCTGTCCTGGCAGGAAGCTCCCAGGCAGCCCTCAGCCCCGGGGAGGGGCCCGCGGGTGCTCTCACACGCGCACAGTTTGCAGGTCGTCCCCCACCCCTCTCAGACTGGGCTGCGGTTTTCTCTGCACACCTCGGTGTGGAGCGCGAGGCGGTTGGGCGTTAGGTATTGTGACAGACGTGGGCTTCGGGCAGAGTCAGGGCTGGGCAGAGGCGCCCGTCTTCCCCTCCCCCGACTCCAGACCCGAAACGGGGCTCGGAGGACTGAGAGCACAGTTGCACGGCCGTCTTCACGTGACGTCCTGCTCCCGAGAATTCGACAGCCAGACCTGCTGGCCATGCTGAAATACGGACGTGAGGGAAGGACACTATTTTCCATGAACAGAAGCCAGTGAGGAAACGGCAGCCCTGCTCCAGGGGATGGTGGCCCTTCGGGCTGTCTGTGGAGGGCGCCCGGTGGCGTCACTGGGCTCTGACCCCGAGCCATGTGTCAGGCTGCCCATCCCCACTCAGTCCCTTGTTTTTCACTGTTGTGGCTGTTGTCTCGCTTTGTTCTTGAGCCTGAAAGGTCCCGGGGTGTGTCAGTTTAGGGGATAAGATCAGCTGTAAACATGATTCTCAAGTTTCCTTGTTTGGAAAGATCCCTTTCAGAGCCTTGCTTGGGAATGTTGGAGGTTTCCTCTGTGAACTCACCGTGAAGAAGAGGGGGTTTGAATCCTAAATTCACTGAGCTTGTTGGACTTCCAGATAATTAATAGCAATTAAGATGGAATTAAGTGGACTTGAGGATGTGGGGGGAGTTGAGCAGGGCTCAGAAACCGTGCTGTGGTGGTTGGTTTAGTTGCTCAGTCGTGTCCAACTCTTTTCAACCCCACGGACCGCAGCACGCCAGGCTTCCCTGTCCTCACCCTCTCCCGGAGCTCGCTCAGACTCCCGTCCGTCGAGTCGGTGATGCCTCCAGCCGTCTCGCCCTCTGTCGGCCCTTCCCCTCCTGCCTTGCGTTGTGGTTGCACAGCTCTGAGACGCGTCAGAAGTCGCTCAGTTGTGTACTTGAAGTGGGTGAGCTTCAGCCTGGGTCACTGTACGGAACAATCCAGCAAGTGACACGCTCTGTGAAGATGGACAGAGGGAGACAGTGGGGAGAGATGATGGAGCGGGCAAGGGAAAAATTAAAATGACTTTTCAGGTGTGGGGAACGAGCGCTGCTAGTCCACGCCCCTTCAGTGTTAGTCCCACTAAACCGGCCCAGCCGTCGGTGAGCGAGCCCCTGTGATTGCTGCCCCAAGGCCAGAGTGCCAGATCCTGCATCTCGCTTGCACATGAGGCTGGGGGCCACCCTGGGGCTGGGGCTCACACTCCCCCGGGGCCCAGATGGCCAGTGCCCCTCGCTGAGCCTGCTCCCCAGGGACAGGCCTCACAGTGGTGGGGCGCCGGGGAGTGGGGGACAGTGCGTGCCCAGCAGGAGCCTCCCGCACCGCGTGAACGTCACTGGGCCCTGCTGAGCACGGGTCAGGCCTGCTCCTCTGTCGCGCTCAGCTCTGTGCTGGGCTGTCCCGGCGTTTGGCACTGGAGGCTCTGTGGCTCAGCTTCAGTGCAGGGCGTGGGGTGCTGCCACCCGCCCGCTGGGAGCCATCCCCTCCCTGGCCCTTTGCAAGCAAACAGAAGTAGAGTCCCGGCCTAGCTGAGGTGCGGCGCCTCAGTGCCGTGAGGAGGGACTTAGAGCTTCCTGTTTTCTGTTGACTCATCACACGGAGTTACACGCGGTGAAACACCGCCCGAAGCACAGATACACTGAGACCCCGCAGTCTGGCCCCCGGTGTGCCGTTCCACTGTTGATACTTTAACCCTCTGCGCGTTCTCTTCTGAAAGTGGCCTTCTCCAGCTGGGTCTGGGGGCCAGGAGACCCTGGGCAGCTTCCGTCTGCGGTGGGAGGAGCAGGTGGGGGGCATCCCGCTTTGGCGATTTCTGGTATTCCATGCTGCTTATCTGTCAGCCGAGCGTCCCGTGTGGGCTATAGACAGGTTTGGTTATCTGTGTAATCAGATGTTTTCTTTTTTTCTAGCATCAGGGGATGGAGAATCACTGGTAAGGTTTACATCGGTATTAAGAGTCTATTCTGCTGCTAGGACCTATTTCCCTGCTAGTTCACTGCTTCCTTTTTCACCCGTTCCTGCCCCCTAAAAGCCAGGGGTGAGCCTGTGTCCATTGCACCGTGGTGTGGGGCAGAGGCATGCTCTGCGGGTGGGCTTCAGGGGCGGCCATGTCCTTCAGCCTGCACCCAGCACTCACCTGCCTCTCCTGTAACATGGCAGCGCCAGCGAGGGGTGGGGTCTGGTGAGAGGATGTGACATTTACCCCGTGGAAACAGGTAAGCACTGAGCTTCCCCTCCAGGATGAAGACTCCGAGTTCACGCTAGCCTCCGACTTTGAGATCGGACACTTCTTCCGTGAGCGGATCGTGCCACGTGCTGTGCTCTACTTCACGGGGGAGGCCATCGAGGACGACGACAACGTAGGTGGCCCGGTGTGCCGTTCCACTGTTGATACTTTAACCCTCTGCGCGTTCTCTTCTGAAAGTGGCCTTCTCCAGCTGGGTCTGGGGGCCAGGAGACCCTGGGCAGCTTCCGTCTGCGGTGGGAGGAGCAGGTGGGGGGCATCCCGCTTTGGCGATTTCTGGTATTCCATGCTGCTTATCTGTCAGCCGAGCGTCCCGTGTGGGCTATAGACAGGTTTGGTTATCTGTGTAATCAGATGTTTTCTTTTTTTCTAGCATCAGGGGATGGAGAATCACTGGTAAGGTTTACATCGGTATTAAGAGTCTATTCTGCTGCTCGGACCTATTTCCCTGCTAGTTCACTGCTTCCTTTTTCACCCGTTCCTGCTCCCCTAAAAGCCAGGGGTGAGCCTGTGTCCATTGCACCGTGGTGTGGGGCAGAGGCATGCTCTGCGGGTGGGCTTCAGGGGCGGCCATGTCCTTCAGCCTGCACCCAGCACTCACCTGCCTCTCCTGTAACATGGCAGCGCCAGCGAGGGGTGGGGTCTGGTGAGAGGATGTGACATTTACCCCGTGGAAACAGGTAAGCACTGAGCTTCCCCTCCAGGATGAAGACTCCGAGTTCACGCTAGCCTCCGACTTTGAGATCGGACACTTCTTCCGTGAGCGGATCGTGCCACGTGCTGTGCTCTACTTCACGGGGGAGGCCATCGAGGACGACGACAACGTAGGTGGCCCGGGGGCCCGGGCGGCCGCGCGGTGCTCTTTGGAGCCTGGGGGAGGAGGCATGGCCGAGGCGTCCTGGAGCAGAGCGCCCCGTGCCTGAGTCAGCCCGTGCAGCGACGCCGTTCAGGGTTTCCTCTCAGGACCCACAGGCTCACTGCTGCGTGCAAGGTGTGTGGCTGGGGTGGCGCCCAGACGTGGGGACTGTCACTCACCGCCACGTGGGGACTCTCAGAACCAAGTCACGCTGGCACGTGGCGTGTTGCCTACAGAGAGAGAACCTCACGCTCCACAGGAAGGCGGCTCCCTGGGCCAGCCCTTTCCCGTTGGTCTGGAGGAGCTGGCCTCTTGCCGGCCGAGCTTGGGAGCGGGGCCCCTGAGCCGGCCTGGCCAGCTGTCCCTGAGCCATCGCCCGAGACCACTCTCCCTGTGGCCACGGCCCGGGGCGCCGCCAGCCTTCTTGCTGTGTGGAGAGGTTTCCGTCCTGCCGTGTCACCGGAAGCGGCCTGGTTGACATTTACTCCCTTGTGTGGAGCGCCCTGGGGTGTCCTTTCTGGTGAGGCCTGCGGGGCTCCCGGCCGAGCAGCAGAAGCCGGGCGGGCCTGCGCTGCCCAGCACCCTCCCGCGTGCTGCAGGCCCCGGGGCGGCGAGCGTGGGCCAGCCCAGGCGTGCGGCGGCATTGCCTGAGACTAGTGGGCTTCTTGGGTGCAGGCTGCCCAGCCCCAGGAATCCGGGAACACGGACACACACGCGTGGCATATCGGGGGGTCATGAAAGCACCCGGCTTGTTGCTCAAGCTTCAGTTTAGGAAGCGTTGGTTGTGCAGATCGCGATCCGGTGCCGCCCAGTAGCACCTTCTCGGGCGAGGGCCGCGTCCTGCACTGCGGCAGGGCGGCGCTGCCTGACGCTGGACGGCGTGCGGTGCGGCCACTGGCAGCTGAGGAGCCAGAGCATTGGGTTCATCTAATGTAGCCAAGGAAGGTCTCGTGGCTGCACACTGGAAACCCCCTCCAGACGAGGGTCCACAGGCCGCCTGGTGATCGTATACCCACCGTTGTAAACACCTGAGTATGCAGTGTGTGTATTTATTTACTCACAGTGCACGCAGGGCAGCTACTCCTGGTGACACCTGTGTCTGCTTTTACTACTAATGCCGTCGGCCACACACCACAGGTTCACGGTGCGGTCCAGGGGCTCCCTCAGCCTACAGGCCTGGAGCCCCAGTTCTGCAGGTTCCCGCGTGTGCGCCGGAGCTGGCCTAACACTCCAGCTGCTCCCCAGGCTCCGTAGTGGTGTGGGGACAGGCATGCGAGCTCCGGTGTCAGGCCTGCTCGGAGCAACGCAGGGGCTGGGCGTCATATCGGGGTGGCATGCATGCAGGCGTTTGGACTTGGGCTTCCACACTCGCGTGGGTCCCCTTGCTCGGAGCCTTGGCCCTGCCAGAATTTGAGGTGCCTGCACAGAGCTCTCAGAGGACGGTCCAGGGTGAAACGGTGCCCCTGGAGCCTCAGGAAACCAGCACGTGAGCCTGTGCGAGGCTGGTTCCTGTGAGACGGCCACCCAGCTCTGTCAGAGGCTGCTCAGGACATGGTTAGGAAGGAGTCCGCGACGTCCCACCCCGCTGCTGCTCGGGCCGCGGGGGCGTGCAGACCAGGCCCGACAATGCGCTCTGCTGAGTGCCTTTGAGCTGTTGCTGAGGACTGTGGGAGGCGGGCTCCAGGGAGAAAGACCGTGAGAGAAAGCCTGCTCCTTCTGCAGGCGCCTTGTTGATGCAGCTGACGGGAATGAGGCACATGTAGTTTTGTCTGCTCCTGGGAGCAGCCTCATATCTGGGGCTCGGCTGGGAGCCTGACTAGCAGTGTCTTTGGACACGTGAGAGATTGGATCCAGACGTTCATTCAGCCAGTGTTGGAGTGTCTCCTGGCATGGTTTAAACACCAAGGTTCTGTTACATTCCTAGATACAGGTGAACAGCTGCCCCTTGTCTGAGATGCAGAATGACCCTGAGAGGCCTGCGTGTGATGAAACCCTGCGGCTGCCTGGCTTAGGTCGGGCTGTTTCCCGGTGGACACGGCGCACCCCCAAGCCGCCTGGCTCCTGTGCCCCACCCCCAGCCGTGGTCTTTGGGGCGGTTTTCAGATACGTGGCGTCCCACAAACATGGCCAGACACGGCAGGAAGCTGGCTTCTGCTCGGAGGCCGGGCCACTGTGGACATGGGGCAGGGGCTGGGTCTGGGGCAGGTTGCCACTGCGCTTTGTAAAAATCTCTTTCCTTCCCTTGCAGTTTGAAGAAGGTGAGGAAGGAGAAGAGGAGGTAAGAGCTGACTCACGTGAGACGCCGTTCCCCGAGGTGGTCCTCGGCCCTCTCTCCTGAGTGGACGGAGGCTGTGGGGTCTAACTGGCCACGATACACTTGTCTTGTGGGGGCCTGCCCCGGAGGCCCTTGGCCCTGGCGCACGCTTGCTAAGACGCGGCAGATGGGTGGCAGTGTCGAGTTGGACCCTGCAGTTGGCTTATGAAAGTTCATCTTACAAAATAACCATTTAGCAAACAAAACCCACTTGTTCAGCAGTATGTCTATTTCAGGGTCATCTGTGAGAAAAGTGTCCAAAGGAGGGATTTGGTTGAGTGTGGGTGATGATGAGTGTAGCCGATTTCCTTGTGAATCAGAGGAGTCCTGTCTGTTCAGCTCCTTGTCCCTCCTTTGGATGCAGGAGTTAGAAGGAGACGAGGAAGCAGAAGATGATGACGACGCTGAGATTAACCCCAAGGTGAGCGGTTGGGAATCCCCGCACCTGTGTCTGCTACACGGCTGAGCTTTTAAAACTCACTCCTCGCTTTGAGCCAGGCTGTTAGGCACACGTGCCTGTCATTCTCTGATTAGAAAAGTGAAGATTGTACCAGAAGCACACTCGGATGGCGAGCTGCTTAGAGGCCTGAAAATAACGTGAGCGCCGAATGGCTCTCCAGCTCTTCCTCAGTCTGTGCCTTATTTATGTAAACTTCCTCTGGGGAGCAGCTTTACGTTCCTAAGCTGTATGGTATAGTTGGCAGCATGAATAAGCCTTTTTGTTTTGTGTTTGTTTTGGGGAGAAGTACAGAGATAGGGTTTGGTTTGTCTTGACTGGAATAAAGGAGCAGGAGGCATAATTTTGCAGTTGTAACTGGACTGAGACTACTGAGGAGATATGTCTCAGTAGCTTAGATACTTTGAAATATACCAGGAACCTTTGCAAAAACCAACAAAGAAACGACTGATGAGGATGAGTGGCAGCCCCAGTAATCTCACACAAAAGTGAGATTTAACCTGCCGTCTCGGATGAGCTTACATCAAGGAGCTTGCCACTTCGCACGTATTTTAAATACAGAGCTGTTTTAATGCTGTTCTAAAGCTGTTTTGAGAGCCACTTTTGATGTGCTCACATGAAATTTATGGCTCACCTGCCTCTTAGGACTAAGCGTATCACAGCCGTCAGAAGACTAGCTGTGCTCGGCGCTGTGGGCTCTGAGTAGACGTGGCTGGCAGTCTCCCCGGCTCGGGCCCCAGGCTGGCGCTCCGTGGCACCAGCCGTGTCTACGAGTGCACTCTCACGGTGGTGCTTCCTTCTGGGGAAGGGTGTGAGTGCGTTGACCACCTCAGCGTACCGTGTAGGTACTGCTCTGGGCATGGGCTCGGACACGTTCATCTTTTCTAAGCCAGCCTGTCCCTTTTACGGTGGAACCGAACACGCCAGGGCCCCGAGTGCCTCGCCCTTCGCCGTCAGGTGAGGAGCTGTGCCCTGCCTGCGCCCAGGTGTATGTGCCTGGCTGTTCTGCAGCCCTCGGGGGCCTGAGGCCCACGTTCACAGTGGGATTCCAGGCCAGAGGCAGACGGCTCCGGCATCCGCCCCGACTCAAGGGCCCCCCTGCCGCCCGTGCCCCGTGGCGCTGAGGCTGCTCACTCCTCCTGTCCTGTCGTCTCTCCCGTTGTCGTCCGCCTCTTCTCTCCATGGCCAGGCGTCCTGTCCTTTCTCATGTCTGGGCCTTCTAGAAGAGCAGCCTCACCTGCTGACCACAGGAGGGGACGGCCAGCGCTAACCCTTCGTGAGGGCCTTGGTGTGTTTCGCCGGTTGGGGGCGGACGAGAGGGACCGGGGCTCGTGGTGTGCGGGCCCCTTGTCAGCCGCGCCGCGGGGTCCAGTCTGGTCCTCTGGGGCCGTGACGGGACACGGCTGTCCTCCAGCACCCCTCTTAGAGGGCTCTCAAGTCAGTCTGCCGCGGGCAGGGGGCCACGCAGGAGGGGCTGTCCGGGCACTGAAGGAGCAGGTCTGAGTGTGAGGGTCCCGTCTCGGGGCTGGCGTTCCGCAGCCCTGGGCACCGTGAGAAACCGTGGCTCTTTCCTCCTGTTTAATTTTGTGCATTTCATTTTCTCTCATGCTGATGGTTCCTTTCAATTTTTTTCCCCATTTAGGTGTAATTTTTGTCTGTTAATCATTCATACGTTTCTAGGTAAGGTGGAATTCCATTCATTCATATCTTCCAAACGTGTGGTCTGTGTTGTGTAACGATGCCGCGCTGTGACTGGTAGCGTGTCCGGGACGCTCGGCGCGTGCGGGGCAGCACGGGGCTTTCTGAGAGCGGGTGTGCACTTTGAAACCAGCCGACAGAAACCACATTGGGCTCCTGGCCGAGCCCAGAGTTTGTTGCCAACCAGGTCGTGGTGGTGTCACTGGTGTGGCGTCTCTGTTGACAGTGGGGCTGCCCCCCTTCCTATCCTCAGCCCCCCCACCTGTGTCTGTTGCTCGTTGGTGCTTCTTAAGTTCAGGTGTCGTGCAGACCGGCAGGGAGTCAAGGGTGGACGTTAATGTGCCAGAATGTTCTGCCTTGGGAGCTGCTGGCTCCAGCATCCCACTGGCATCGGTGAGTGCTGTGCAGGTTGCCGAGGCGTGTGCAGCTCGAGCAAGGGAACCGGCTCCAGACTGAGGCCGTCCACCCTGGCCCTGCGGGCCCCCTCCTTATGGCTCTGCCCGTGCCACGAGTCCCCTCACAGATGCCGCTGTTGGCTCCTGTGGGGAAGGGAGGGAGTTGCGCACGGGAGACCCGTGTGAAGCCGGGGTGGCGGTGTTGGCATCTAGGCTGGAGCAGGGCTGCCAGGCTGCGCTGGGGGCTCTCGGAAGAGCAGAGCTGTGTCTGCACCTCAGAGCTGGAGAGGGCGTCTCTCTGCGTCCCCTCCCTTCACTCAGGCAGGCTGGCTTCCTTAGGAAACTGAGGCAGGCAGGCAGACGCAGCTACAGAAGCCTTTGGTGGGTGACGTGCACACCCACCCGGGTGCCGTCTGAGGGGCTAGAGCGGTCGTGTCTCCTTGCTCTTGGCCCCCACTGCCCATGTTGTCCGAGGGATGTCACCAAGCCCGCTGGGCCCGAAGCCGCTCTGCTCCCCGCCCCCAGCCGGTGAAGTGGGCCGTCCGTGAGCAGCCCAGCGTGTCCTCTGGCAGAACCAGACGCTCACGCCATCGAGCATCTGTCTCCAGGTCTGGAGTCCCTGTAGAGGAGGCCACTCCCAGGACTGGGCCTCCCGCGCTGAGGCTGGGGCCGGTCGGTGGGGGCCTACCCTCTCGGGCGGTTGCTCTCTGTGAAGGGCTTTCTCCTAAACGCCCCCAGCGGGCAGGGGCTGGCTCTCTCGTCCCTGAATGACCGGGCCTCTGGCTGCTCGTGGCCTGAGGGCGGGAGTTCCTGCCGGTTGCTTTGGCCTCACAGGCCAGAACCCGGCGTCTTGTTGGCGGAGTTCACCCGCGGGGCTGCAGGCCTCTGTGTCGGTGCTCCAGCCTGGAAGCTGCGTCCGTGTGGACGCTGGCCCGGCTGCGGCTGTGCTTGGTCTTTGTGATAGGCGGCCCCGCTCCCCCGCCTGGTGAGCTCCCCTCCGCCTCCCCCAAGATGTGTATAAGAGACAGCAGGTAAGCACTGAGCTTCCCCTCCAGGATGAAGACTCCGAGTTCACGCTAGCCTCCGACTTTGAGATCGGACACTTCTTCCGTGAGCGGATCGTGCCACGTGCTGTGCTCTACTTCACGGGGGAGGCCATCGAGGACGACGACAACGTAGGTGGCCCGGTAGCCCACCGCCCGTCCTGGCCTTGGGACAGCCAGTTCCCGCCAGCCTCTGCAGCCCCCGAGGTGAACAGTTGGTGATGCAGGCTCGTGGCAGAGAAGCTGTGCCCCGGAGACGGCGCGCTGAGTTGCGTGCTGCTCCGTATGACATGGCGTCCCGTCTACCCACTGTGTCCATTTCCCTAGAGGGAGGTGGTGCCACGTCCCGGGCCCGAGCCTCCTGCCCGGGCCCACCCCCTCGGCCTCAGCTCTCCAGCCTGGAGACACACGCCTTCCCTTGTCCCCAGACGGCTGCACGTCGCTGCCCCAGCCCGGAGCACCTCTGCACACCCAGTGAGTCTGGAACCAGCCTCTGAGCCCTGTGTCCGGGCTGCCTCCAGGCCCCCTTTGAGATGACAGTTTGAGTTAGGTCTCCTCCAAGTAGAACTTCTCGTCAAGGTGCTCGCTCTGGGCCCAGGCTCTGGGGGGTATTCCTGGGGAGCGTGTGATGAGGTGCTGTTAGCCCAGTGCTGGGCGGGCCCGGGGCCAGGCCTGGAGCGAGCGTCCCGCTTGGCCCGGTGCTCGTGCACTTGGCGTGAGGGGCTCAGCCCGGGGCCTGTGCCCACTGTTTTGCCTCTGTGTATCCTTCACCCGTGGGCTTTTCGACCCGCACGTGTGGGTTCCCGCAGGATGGCTTGTTAATCCTCAGCATTGGTTGTGTTATCCCAGATGTTTCTTTTAAACTGTGTGATGCCAGTTTCTCTTAGACTCTTGGACGTGCCAGGTTATATTCAGAGTAATTTGTCGTCTTCCCAGCCAGAAATCGTGGGCTCCTGTTGAGTGAATCATTGGCTCAGAAGTATTGCTAAAATCGTTGTCTGTCTCTGAGGCTCTTGTGGTCTCCGCACAGAATTCATGGGGTTGCTGAGCAGGTTGAGGCGCTGTGAGCTGTTCTCCCTTAGACTGTCGTCGAGTGAGCCTGCTCCGGGGAGTGGCCTCCCGCTGCCTCTTCTGGAAGGCCAGCGTGCCCGCTGTGGGGCCCCTGGGAGGCTTGGGCTTTGTCTGTGGAGCGCTTGCTGGCCCCTCATCCACTGTTGTGGCCGTGTCCCCGTCGGTAAGTGGAGCTCTGAGGCCTGGGCTCGGGGGCAGCTGTGCCCCAGGCAGGGCCCTGAAGCCCGGTCCACCCGTGCCGCCCCGGAGCCGGGCCTTCCCGCTGGGCCGGGCGCCGCTCTGGTTAATCACTCTGTGCCACTGAAGGACCTCCCCTCACCCTCAGATCCTCCTGTGACAGTTAGGGTGTCTTTAAACAAGAAAAGGCAGCCCCACTGTGCCCTTGTTTCTGGGAAGTTAGCTTATTTTTTTTGTTACTATTTTCAAAGTGTATGTTAACAACCAGTTTTTTAGTCAGAACAAGTGAAGCACTGAGTCTTTGTTCTCGTGGTTGGATGGAGATGCGTGCTGACGGGTTGCCCGGTTCTCTACAGTCTCGCTTTCTCTCTTTGACAGAAGGAGCCCAGCCAGCCCTCGGAGTGCAAGCAGCAGTGAGGAGCCCGCGGGGACAGTGCTCACGCCTAACTCGTTTTCACATGCATGGTTTTCACTTTAACTTCTCCTTTTACTTTATTATTTGCTTAACCTGTACAGCGGCAGCTCAGATGCGTTTCAGAGAGAGCAGGTTTAAGTCCAGCACCCTCTACGGCCTCGGGCACAGCTCAGTGACTCACCCAGCCCTGCCTTGGGGAGGGCCCTGCAGATCGCATTGGGGGGTCGCTGGATGCCAAGGGCGCGTGTCAGGGGTGGGGTTCCAGGGCATCTAGAACTGGCTCAGCCTCCGCCGTGAAGACGCCCGCGCGCCGTCTCCAGTCCCGGCAGCACCGGCGGGGGTAGCCGCCCTCCTCACACTGCTCTTTCTTTAGTTTTGTTTTCCTCAGGACTGACCCTGAGGCTCCAGCTTCTGTGGTTCATCTCGTATTTATTTTATCTTCCACACTGGGGACGGCTTGGGGGCGTGCACTGTCCCTGTCGTTCAAGTTTCTGAGACCCTGTGGGGACCAGACACCCGGTGCCCTGAGCCGGAGGTGCTGGTCAGGCTGCAGACCCTGCGGAGAAGCTGCTCCCTCGGGACGCGCGGACCGTGCTTGGCCTTGGGGACGGGGTGGGGCTGTGGGCAGCACCAGGGTTTGCCAGGCTCGCGGGGAGGGGCTCCGGCCGGCAAGCACGGCTTTCCTCCGTAGTGCGACACGTCTTGCTTTCTCGTAGCTCCCATTTCTTGGCCCCACGCTCATTTTGTCTTAAAAGCCTTGGGTTCCGAGCGAGCTGTCCTTGGTGGCGCGTGGGTTTTGAGTGTGTGACCTCTGGCCCGGGGAGTTCAGGCTGTGGCCAGGCTGTAGAGTGGTCAGCCTTACTTAACGATACATTTGTAACGGAATACAGTGTTTTCAATTTGTACAGAATAGTTAGAATATTCTATTAAAGTTGTGAACCGTGGACCCAGCGTGTGCGTCTTCCCTGGGGGGCCGCGCGCGTGGGCCGCGGGCCGCCACTCCCCGGGCGCTGGCTGTGGCCGGGTCCGCGGCTTCCGGGCTCCTGGCTTGTCTTTGTTCCTGAGGCGCGCTTCCCTGTCGATGGGTTGGGGTCCCCGTCCCTGAACCCAGCAAAGCGTCACTTCTCAGCATTTGCAGGTTTGCACCCTCGGTTGGAAGGTTCCAGAAGGGACGCCTCCTGAGAGAGGGCCGTGTGCCGTCGGTCTTCTGGCCGCCGCTTTTCCGGGGTTTCCTCCCGCCCCCTTCTCAGGAGCAGCTCTTCCCGGAGAAGACGCTTCCGGCGGCTCCGGTTTCCGGTGCCCGCGCCGCCCCCTTCCCGGAGGCACCCGCTCCCCAGGCCGCTTGCTCCAGCTCCACAGCGGGGGCTCTGCCGGGGGCGAGGCCGCGGCGCCCAGAGACCGGAGGCGCTGGGGCGGGCGGGCAGGTGGCTGGCCGCCCCCCGTCCGCGCAGGGGTCCAGCCCACCCGGCGCCCGGCTGCCTCCGGGGCTGGCGTCTCATGAGAGCGGCCAGAAAGGGGGGCCGCTGGTGGCCGTGAGGGAGGGTGGGAAGCGCGGAGCATGGCTGAGGGGTGCACATGCGTTCAGGGACTGTGGAGCTGTAAGGTCTTGACTAAAGTGTCTGGGCGGCCGAGCCTCAGACCCCAGCAGTGGGCGGGGGGGACCCTCGCCGGTGCCCGTCCCAGAGGCCATCAAGGAGAGGCTGCCTTGTTCCCACCCAGACGCAGCCAGCACCCCATCCTTGGAGAGTGCGGGGCCCCCACATCCCCACCCTGTCCCCTCAGGAGCCCCCACTCCAGGCAGGTTGCTGTCACCGCCGACCCGGGGCCCTCCATGACTGCGCTGATGGCAGAAGAGCGGACAGGGCCGTGGCGCAGGGCACTGTGCCCCGGGGGCCCTGCAGGAGGCGAGCAGACGCCCTGGCGCTGGGGGCACCTTATCTCGCTGCCGCTGGTCCCTTTCCCACTGTCCTCACCAGCGGGCGATGGACCCGAGTTCACACCCGAAGCAGCGGCTCCACGCTGAGCGCAGAAGGATGCTGGGCGAGTCAGGCGAGCAGCTGCTCTTGGGGACGTTGGTGGACAGTGGTGAGCGTGTGGCAGGTTGGCGTGACGAGGGCCGGAGGAGACGGTTAGGTTCTCTGCCCAGCACCTTGTAGGCTTCGGGAGAGAAGGTGCCTGTCACCTGGGGGCGAGTCTGTGGACGTGGTTCGCAGTTTGAGGTGGCCACAGGGTGGGGCGGCCCCTCACTCACCCCCGGGAGCCAGGAGGGGTCGAGTCTCCTCCCTTGACGAACTCCTGGCCACACAGGACCAAGGCACCGGCCTGCCCGTGGGGAACATCTGGGGTGTGTTGGGAGGAACAGAACCTATGTGGTGAACACACTTATGTGTGAGTGCACACCAGAGCATGGAAACACGGGTGTGAGTGCAACTGGTACATGGGAAAACCTGTGTGTGAGTGCAACAGGTGCATGGGAACATTTGTGTGAATGCACAGCAGTGCATGGGAGTACCTGTGTGGGGGTGCACGCCGGTGCGCGGGAGCGCCTGTGTGCAGGTGTCCAGGAGGACATGTGGAGGCTCCCAGCTCAACAGGAGGCTGGACGGAGGCACTGCAGATGGGAGAAGCACTGGGATGGCCCCTTTCTGCGTCCCCTTTGGGGGACCATGTGGAAGACGAAGTGGGTTCACCTCAGGACAGTCGGGGTGGAGGGCGGCATGTTGAGGTTACTCAGTGCGGCACTGGGTTTTGCTTCCCCTGTGGGGTAGGAAGGGTGGGCGAGGGTGCCCGGCGCTGGGGCCTCAGGCTGCCGCTTGGCTGTTCTGGGTACACTTGGCAAGACTGCCGCACGGAGCCCTGCAAATGTGCCCTCCCCACCGAGCCCTGGGGCTCTGACTCCACGGCCCCAGCCCCTCACGGGCCCCCAGGCTCGGTCAGGCCTTGCCATTGCAGCTGGAAGGTCACAGAGCATCCAGGAGCTTTGCCCAGAGCCATCAGCCTGGAGGCCGTGGGGCGCTGGCACTCGTGGTGGCCTGGCCAGCGTGCCCGGCTCTGCCTGGAGCTGCAGCTGCCTGGGCCCAGCGCTGCCTGTGCGGACAGGCCTCCGCCTCTGCCCCTTGACTGCCACGGGCCGGGTAGAGCTTTGATGGCCTGGGCACCCGCCCGGCCTTCACGATGCTCCTCAGGGGTCCGCTCCCTCCTGTGGTCTCTGCCGTGAGGCTCCCCAGGCCCTCCTTGCTCTGTCGCAGGCCCCAGGGCCTGGTTCCCTGCCTCCCTCAGGGCCCGCGCCTTGTCTGTCACTGCGTCCTCAAAACCGAGGGGTGGACTCTGGGTCCAGTGGCCACTCTGACCCCCTCCTCCGCCAGCCTCGGCACCCCAGCTTCTGGGAGACACGCGGCCCAGCCCCCAGGCCTCGGGGGGCAGGAGCCCCCAGCTGAAGGCGGCAGCAGTGGCCGTGCACCCCGCATGGGGCGACCCTTGGCAGCAGGAGCCCAGCGACACGGGAGTCTCAAGAGTGTCACCTGAGTGGGTGGGGCCTGGGACATGTGTGCACACTTGTCGCGTGGGGAGGTGTGGTTGTACACTTCACTGTAGCTGAGTTTTCACAAGCCCCACAGGTGGGGGTGGTTCCACTTAAAACTCTGGTTTTGCTTTTACGGGTTAGGGGTTTTGGCCCCAGGGCCTGGTGTGGGCACCAGACCTCCCCGGCCCCTGGCTCACCCTGGTGGCCGGCCTGCCGTGTCGGTTCACGGCCTCCACTCTGGGGCAGGGGCCCCACAGAGCTCACTTCTTCCAGGGCCCAGCTGTCCCCCCAGGCCCACAGATTCCCCCTTCAGTCCAGGCCGTGACAGGGCCAAGCTGACTCAACCCAATGGTTCCTGCTCCCTGAACTCTTCCCAATCAGGGGCGCGGGCTTGGGTGGGTGGGCTCGCCCCGGAGGTGGGCGACTAGGCTGGACAGAAGGGGAGGGTGGAGCCCAGGGTAGGATCTCTGGCCTACCGTCCACTCAGTCTCTCCTCCCTACTCCCCTTTACTGCCTCCAAGAGTCCAGTGGGCTGGGCAATGCTGGCTGGGCTGCAGAGGCCCGGTGGGACAGGGACCACCTCCAGCTGCACCGCCAGCCAGGCCCCTGGTGGACGCAGGCGCTGTGCCGGGGGCTGGGCCCTGCAGGAGGGCACTGTCCCGAGCACGGGTGACCGTTGGCTAACGGCGGCCACGCCGAACTCGGGCCCCTGCCTCCAAGCCCTTGTGAGCAGCTTCCTTCCTGTGGGGGCAGACGTTCCCCCTGGCCCCAGACTCAGAGGGCAGGGCCACGTGGGCAGCGGGAGCCCATGACCCCAGACCCAGCCATCCCCCGACTCCCCGCAGAGCCGCTGGCAGGCAGTCCCCGACAGCAGGAGCTCCGGGACCCTCCTGGCCTGGGCAGGCCTCTGAACTCGCCCTGATGCTCTGGACACCTCGGCCGCCTCCGCACAGCCCCGGAGCCTGTCTGTGGATTCCCACCAGGCGCTGGCCCTGGAGACCCCCATGAGTCCCGCCGCCTCAGGCCACTGGAAAGGTGCAGCCCGGCTACCCCCCGAGGCCAAGGCACCAGGGTGTGCTTGGGCGCAGCCTCCGGCCGCTCCAAGCTATCACTGCCGGCCCAGTCCCCGGCCCATCCGGCCACACTGACAGCTCGGAGAGGCGGCCAGACGTGGCTTTCCACGACAAGTCGACACCCCGGCCCAGCGGGGATCCACGCTCGTGGGGCCTGTGGACCTCGCACAGAACACAAACAGCCTCTATGGTCTCCTTCCCCGGGGGCTCCCCAGGGCCTCTCTTGCAGTCGAGCATGCCTACCTGGCTGTGGCCTGCCCAGGTCTTGATTCTGCATCTGGGGCCTGAGGGGACCCATCATTTCCTGCCCTGGGGATTCAGGGAGGGGAAGCTGGGGTGCAAGGCCAGAACCACCTCCTTCCCGGACCCTGAGTAGAGGGCTGGCTGCCCACACCGCCTCCCCCAGAGCCTGCGGGCTCAGAGCCCAGGGCCTCCGTGGGGCTCGGGCATCCTCCTGGGGACAGAGGCTCCTGGGCGTGGCACTGGGCCTCCGCGAGGCTGGGGCGTCCTGGGGACAGAGGCTCTTGGGCGTGGCTCTGCACCCCCGCGAGACAGGCATCCTCCCGCCTCAGGAGGTTCCAGGGCGGGGAAGGGCAGATGGCTGCAGAAAAGGGTAGGGTGGGCAGGAGGCAGGGGAGTGGGTGCCAGGACCCTGGTCCTCAAAGTGGGAGGCACAAGGGGACACCTGAGAGCATGAGGTGTCTGGGCTGGTCTGAGGGGGCCCAGGGACCCAGGGCCAGGGTGCCCGGCCCCTTAGCAGCTCATGGGTAGGGGCCGAGATGGGGCTGGCGGCTGGCAGGGGCCTCGTGCAGAGACCTGCCCGAGACTGCAGTGCCCAGCGAGAGGCCGATGGGCCAAAGCAAGCAGAGCCTCCACCCAGAGGAGGGGCTGAGGGGGCCCCCTGGCCAGGTCCCTCCCCACTGCTGGTCCCCTATCAGCCGCCTCCTGGGGCAGCCCAGGCCGCTCGGAATGTCCTGAGCCTGCTCTCCTCGCCTCTGCCTCCCCTCCTGGCCAGGAAGTGTTTACTGCCAGACCACGAGGGGCTCTGTCTCCTTGTCCACGCCTGGGGAGAGCCAGGTGATGTGGAGAACCCCTGCTCACCTTGAGGACCCAGTTCAGAGTCACCGGTGGTCTCAGCACCGGTGGTCTCCACCCGTGGTCAGCTGATGACCCCATCACTCTGTCTCACATGGGCTCTCATCTGCCAGCCACCTGGCTGCAGGCCCAGGGGACGGTCAGAGTGGGTGGGTGGGGTTGGGGGCGGGCTCACTATCAGACCCCCTGGGGGGCCGTGTCAGTGTCCTGGGGCGGCTGTCACAAACAGCCACAAGGCGTGGAGGCCAGAAGTCCCGAATCGAGGTGCTGGTGGGACCACGTCCCCTGCCAAGGCGCTCGAGGAGGGCCCTCCCGCCGCCTCAGTGCTTGAACTGAGAGCTTCCAGATGTACAAGCTGGGTTTCAAAGAGGCAGAGGAACCAGACGTCAAATTGCCAACATCCACTGGATCATCGAAAAAGCAAGAGAGTTCTGGGAAAACATCTACTTCTGTTTTATTGACTACGCCAAAGCCTTTGACTGTGTGGATCAAAACAAACTGGAAAATTCTTAACAAGATGGGAATACAGACCACCGTATCTGTCTCCTGAGAAACCTGTATGTGGGTCAAGAAGCAACACTTAGAACTGGGCATGGTACAACGGACGGTTCAAAATTGGGAAAGGAGTATGACAAAGCTGTATGTGGTCACGCTGCTTATTTAACTTATATGCAGAGTAAAGTGTTAGTTGCTTACTCATGTCCAGCTCTTTGCAACCCCATGGACTGTAGCCCGTCTGGCTCCTGTCGGTGGAATTCTCCAGGCAAGAATACCCGAGTGGGTAGCCGTTCCCTTCTCCAGGGGATATTCCCAACCCAGGGATTGAACCCAGGTCTCCTGCATTGCAGGCAGATTCCTTACCATCTGAGCCTCCAGGGACTCCCTTATATGCATGGCACATCAAGCAAAATGCCAGGCTGGATGCATCACAAGCTGGAATCAAGATTGTCCGGAGAAATATCAAAAACCTCAGATATGCAGGTGATACCACTCTAATGGCAGAACTGAGGGGGAACTAAAAACCCCTTTGTGAAGGCAAAAAGCTTTTTTTCCACAAAGCTGGCTTGAAACTCAACATTGAACAAACTAAGATCATGGCATCTGGTTCTATCAGTTCACTTCAGTCGCTCAGTCATGTCCAACTATTTGCAACCCCATGAACTGCAGCACACCAGGCTTCCCTGTCCATCATCAGCTTCCAGAGTTTATTCAAGCTCATGTCCTTCGAGTCGGTGATGCCATCCAGCCATCTTATCCTCTGTTGTCCCCTTCTCCTCCTGCCTTCGATCTTTTTCAGCACTTTTCAGGGTCTTTTCCAATAAGTCAGTTCTTCACAGCAGGTGGTCAAAGGATTGGAGCTTCAGCTTCAGCATCAATCCTTCCAATATATATTCAGGACTGATTTCCTTTAAGAGTTTGACTGGTTTGATCTCCTTGCAGTCCAAGGAACTCTTCAGAGTTTTCTCCAACACCACAGCTCAAGCGCAGCTCAGCTTTTCTTTTATGGTCCAACTCTCATATCCACACATGACTATTAGAAAATCCATAAGTGTGACCAGCTGGATCTTTGTCGGCAAAGTAATATCTCTGCTTTTTAATATGCTGTCTAGGTTGGTCGTAGGTTTTCTTCTAAGGAGCAAGCATGTTTTAATTTCACGGCTGCAGTCACCATCTGCAGTGATTTTGGAGCCCAAGAAAATAAAATCTCTCACTGTTTCCACTGTTTCTCCATCTACTTACCATGAAGTGATGGGACTGGATGTCATGATCTTCATTTTTTGAATGTTGAGTTTTAAGCCAACTATTTCACTCTCCTCTTTCACCTTCATCAAGAGCTCTTTAGTTTCTCTTCGCTTTCTGCCACAAGGGTGGTGTCATCTGCGTATCTGAGATTATTGATATTTCTCCCGGCAATCTTGATTGCAGCTACAGAGTACATCATGTTAAATGCTGGGCTGGATGAAGCACAGGCTGGAATCTGGTCCCATCACTTCATGGCAAATAGAAGGGGAAAAAGTGGAAGCAGTGACAGATTTTATTTTCTTGGGCTCCAAAATCAGTGATAGTTGAACCATAATGAAGGCTGAGCGCCAAAGAATTGATGTTTTCAAGTTGTGGTATCGGAGAAGACTCTTGAGAGTCCCTTGGACTGCAAGGAGATCCAACCAGTCCATCCTACAGGAAATCAACCCTGAATATTCATTGGAAGGACTGATATGAAGCTGAAGCTCCAATATGTTGGCCACCTGATGCAAAGAGCCTACCCATTGGTAAAGACCCTGATGTTGGGAAAGATTGAAGGCAAGAGGAGAAGTGGGCAACAGAGGACGAGATGGTTGGGTGGCATCATCGAGTCAATAGCCATGAATTTGAGCAAACTCCAGCAGATGGTGAAGGACAGAGAGGCCTGGGGTGCTTCAGTCCATGGAGTCGCAAGGAGTTGGACACAACTGAGCGACTGAACTGCATCCATGGATGGGCAGTTGCTTCCACATTTGGCTGCTGGGATACTGCTGTGAACACGGGTGTGTGACCATGTATTCACTTCTCTGCTTTCACTTCTTTTGGAAACAGACCCAGAAGGGGGACTGTTGGATGACATGATAATGCTATTCTTAATTTTTTGATGAAACACCAATACATTTTTAAAAAGGAATCAAAGGTCAGTCGCCACATCGAGAGTGGGCCCGGGGTGGGGTTGTGAGAGAGCAGTGCTCAGAGCTTTGAAATCATTTCATCAGTTTCTTAACTTTTTATATGAACAATCGGTCGTTTATTTTGGTAATTTTTTTAAGTAGTAAAGACTTTGATTAAAATACACATGACAGGCTTCTTCCCCGGATGGCCCGGTGGTAAAGAATCCTGCTGTCCATGCAGGAGACGAGATCGATCCTGGGAAGATCCCACATGCCACGGAGCAGCTAAGCCAGGGCACCATGGCTACCGAGCCTGGGCCCTGGAGCCCGGGGCCCACAGCCACTGATACCACGCGCCCTGGAGCCTGGGCACAAGGGAAGCCACCACAGTGAGCCCGCGCCCCGCAGCTAGAGAGTAGTCCCCGTTCTCCGCAGCTAGAGAAAAGCCTGTGCTGCAATGTAGACCCCGCACAGCACTAAAATTTATGTGTGTGTGTGTATATATATGCAGAGACACATATACCAGAAACAAGGCCCAGCTGACACAGCCCCACCCCAGACGCTGCCCGAGACGCTGGGGCCGGGGGGCCGGGTGCAGGAGGCCCCGCCTGTCCCGGGATAGCACCTCCCAGGCGGCTGAGCACCGTCCAGGAGGCGGTGGCCGTGCATGCCCACTCGCCCTCTCTCCTTTCCCGTCTTCTGCTCGCATGCTTGTCTGAGTGTCCAGAAAGGTCCCTTGTCTCCCAGCTGGCTCCCCTCTCCTCTTCCCACTCCATGACGATGGGAGAGGACCTTCCTCTCGGCTCCCGCAGGCCTGGACCTGCCCAGCCCTGTCCCCATCGCGGGATGTCCTAGCTGTCAGTCAAGGAAACAGCCTCCATCAGCATCAGTCACTGACTCCAGGGAGCTGGGTCTCCTGGGCAGCAAGGTGGTCCACTCACGCCCAGAAACATTTCCTAAGCACCTGGGCTGGACCCCGAGGGTCCCAGAGACTAAGACACTTGTCTCTGCCTTTCCAGGACTGGCAGTGGCTTCTGAGCGGGGTACTGACGGATGAACAGGAGTTCGCCAGGGCCCGAGGAGGGGGACAGTGCTTGGGTAGTGTGACTTTCTCACTCGGTCCCCAGTGCCTTGTGAGGTGGGGCGTGCCTGCTGGACTCCAGCTGAGAGGGTCAGGGACACGGGCCTGAGGGACCAAGGCCGGGCTGACGATGAGAGCCTGGAGCCAGGTGGGGACAGCCCTCCTGCCCTTGGAACTTTCGCTTTTCCCAGGCCACAAGTTTGAGGAGAGGAATTGAGGACAGGCCTGAGTCACAGGCCAATCAATGGGCTGTGTCAGGCCCAGGTCACGTGGTGTCAGGCCATCTCTCAGATGCTGCAACTCCAGGCAGCTTGGGCCTCCCCCGCCCTCCCCAGGCCCGCACTGGAGCAGTCAATGACACCCCAAGCTGTGTGCCTGTTGAGAGCCAGCTTGAGGTCATGCCTGGCAATCCCAGAGGGCTTCCTGGAGAAGGGGGACTTCCAGGCAGGGGAGCATGGCCGTTCCTCAGGGCCGTTCCTGAGCACTGCCACCCGCAGGAAGAACATGGCAGGGAGCCCCAGGCTCGGGGCTGCCATGACGCACAGCTTCCTCACAGGCTGCCCTTTGCCAGCCTGGTTGTGCTGGAGCCTGGAGGCCTGGCCTCGTCACCGCAGGGAAATGACCTCATGGGGAGTTTTGAAGAGGCGCCCTTGCTCCGCCCCGGCCTGCCTGACACCCTCACCCAGCAGGGAATGACGGCAGGAGTCCCCAGCCGGATGTTTGGGGACCAGTCTCTGTCTGCCTGCTGGAAGGGGGTGCCCTCGGCTCCCTGTGAATCCCGGAAGCGGCCCTTGGATAAATATTAGTAAACTTGGCTCAGACCAGTGCTGCCTGACGCCGGTGTTGTGAGGCAGGGCCCCGCGAACACCCCCAGCCGGCGCCCGCTCAGCCCCTGAGCGGAGCCAGTTCCTGCCCCCAGGCTCGGGGCGCGGTCGGATGCGTTTGAGGCCCACTGGCCGGCTGTGTGACCTCCGCTGAGTCACTCAGCTTCTCTGAGACCCCTTCTCCATTCCTTGCAGAACCAAGAAAGCCTCCCCAGTGACCCCCAGCTCACGGGGTGACCCAGGGGAAGAAAGCAGGGCCCACACTGGCCTCCCCAAAGTGCCAGGCCCCATCTCTCAGGCCAGGGCCCCCCCACCCCCAGCACCAACTCATCCCAGAACCCGCCGGGGCTGGAGCTCCTTGTGGGTGAAGCCCGAGTCCATACTGCGCGCCTCCGTCTTGGGCAGGAAGCCAGCCTGGCGGGCCCTCCCTGCTATCAAACAGCTCGGGAGGTGTCCCCCTAGAAAACCCTCACGGGGGTCGCAAGTGAGCCCTTCGCTTTGTCCTCACATTCCGAGGACCCTCCGACCGGCCTGCGTGGGAGGCGGGAGCAGGGTCCCCTCCTTGCTCCAGGCCCACGCTGGCCTGGCTGAGTCAGGCAGGCAGACCTCCGGCTGGTGGGGGTGCAGCTGCCTGGCGGCGGTGGGGAGGGTGCCGGTGGACTCCCACCCGATGACCTGCCCTCCCAGCTCCCGCGGACCCTTTTTCAGGACACTGCCCCCAGGCCGCTGGTCACTGGTTGGCCCTGGGGGTACCTGGCCAGTGGGGACAGGGGAGAGCGCCGGGTGAGCCTGCTGACCGCCGCCCGCCTGGCCTCACCTCGACGGCAAGTCCTCCACACCCTTCCTGCCTCTCTCAGCTCGTCCTCCCCGGGGCTTCCACTCCATGTCTGAGAAAAGGGGCATGAAGAATGCCCCCCGGGACCTGGCTCAGCTGGCTCCTCAGGAAGCCCTCTCTGGCACCCTGGCCCCCCCAGGGAGACTGCCAAGCCGTCCTCTCGGCCCCACGACCCCCAGCGCCCTCCCCACGCCGAGTGCTCCCCAGGCAGGCAGGGTTCCTTCTTCTCCTCCAGGCCCCAGCACCAGCCAGGCCTGCAGGTACCCAGAAGATGCTCAAGCGACGCTGAGTGTCTGTGGTGTGCCTCATCCTGACTGAGCTTCCACTGCCTGGCTCCTGGGTCAGGGTAATGGCCAGAGGGCCTCAGAGGGGTCCAGGCAGGGTGCCAGGCGCCCAGCCAGCTCACAGTGGCCCCCTGGAGGCAGTGGTGGAGAGCTCGGCCCTGGTCTGCCTCCCTGCGTCCCCCAAAAGCCCAGGACACAGAACCTTGGGAAGGAGGGCCAGCGGTCTCACCATTGCCAGCTCTGCTGGGATGCTGTCAGCAGTGGGGAACTCAGCCCTTACATCGCGGCCCTTGCTGCCTTGAGGGGAGCTGTGTCTCCCCCCCCCCCCCCCCCCCTTTTTCTATCAGCAAGTGTGTGATGCAGTGAGCTTTTTGTGGGAGGGGAGTCGGTGGTCCCTTCAGTGGGTGTTGCTGGGGGGAGCGGCCACCCCAGGTGTCGGAAGGGCAAGGAAGATGTGTATAAGAGACAGCCCTGTGCTTGCTCCATCCTCGGCCTGCTCCCCTGCTCTGTGAGCCTGCCGATTCCTGCTCCCCCGTGCTGCCCGCAACCTGGCCAGCGGGCCCCGTGCTTGCTCTCTGCTCCCTTCCACAGGCCAGAGTCCTGGGCCCAACTCCACCTCTCAGCTGCCCCCCTTCCACACCCCTGTCCATCCACTCAGGCCTGGCCTGAGCCGCCCATCTGAGCCAGCCAGCGGCGCCCCTTATTCCTCTCGGTGACCCTGCAGGGCCCGGGCTGGGAGGAGGCAGGGCCAGGGCAGGTGGCGGAGGGCCGGCTGCCTGCACGGTGACCCTGCTGGGAGGAGGCAGGGCCAGGTGGGCCTGCACCCGGGAGGTCCCACCTGTGGCTTCCTGCTCGCCGTCGCTGCCTTGGTTATTAATCCTTTTTGAACCAGAGTACCTGCGTTTCCACTTTGCACCAGGAGGTGGGGTGGCTGTCACACCCAACAGGACTCAGCTCACCTTGCTCCCTTCGCTTTGCAGTACCTGCCCAGGTCACAGCCAGGTAGGCTGTTTTGAAAGTGGGGGCCCTGGAGCAGGTGGGGCCCCCACAGATCAGATACCCTCTGTCGGCTGGACCCCCACAACTGGGAACCCGGCAGGAGCTAGCAATCACTTCCTGCTCCTGTTAAACCCTTTAAAAGACAATGGTGAATAAGAAGACTGGTCTGGCTGGCAAGCCATGACTCGGTGGCCCCCACCCCAGCCCAGGCCGACCCGCTCCCCGGGAAGGCACCAACCCCTTTCCCGCCCCCTAGGCTCCCAGGCTCCCCAGCAGGTCCCCGTGTGTCCTCCCTACACCCCACAGTGGAGAGGCCTGGAGGGCCTGGGAGGAGGGCTGACCCAGGAAGGGAGCTGGAGCAGCCTCACCTGCCCTCATGCTTACTGGACACTACGGGGAGCTGTTCTAGCACTTTCCGTGGGTTGCCAAATCCAACAAGTGGCTGTTGTCTCTTAACGGAGTGAAAACTGAAGCTCCCGACACCTGCTCTCTGGCCAGCCCAACCAAGGAGAGAGCCGGCGGGCGGCAAGGTGGGAGATCAGGCCGGCTGGGGCAGAGCCTCTAGAGGGTCTCCCAGGAGGGACCCCCGACGTGGGAGGAACGGGGCGACCGCTGCCTCTGCCCCAAAGGCCTGCGTTGGGTGTCAGGGCGCCTGGAAGGTGGGGGTCTGGGCCCCGCCATCACCCTCCCCGGGCCGGCCCGGGCCGCGGGCGCTTGCCCGGGTCTCCCGGGCAGTGAGTCACAGCAGGCAGGGCCGGCCGCCGCGCATTCCTCCGTGGGGCCGGCGTCCGGGGCGGGGTGAGGACCGTGAGTCGCCCCACCGGGCTGGGGGTGGGGGTTGGAGCGCCGGGGAATCGAGGGAGCGGGGCGCAGGCTGCAGACACGTGGACTGTGCGCATCGCTCACCCTGCCATTCATTGCTCGAGCGTCGTCTCCCTCCAACTGTCAAGCTGGCGAACATGAGGAGCCCGGGAGAGGTGCTGAGAGAGGGCGAGCTGGAAAAGCGAAGCGACAGCCTGTTCCAGGTGTGGAAGAAGAAGCGCGGCGTGCTCACCACCGACCGCCTGAGGCTGTTCCCCACCGGCCCCGGCGCGCGCCCCAAGGAGCTGCGTTTCCACTCCATCCTCAAGGTGGACTGCGTGGAGCGCACCGGCAAGTACGTCTACTTCACCATCGTCACCACCGACCACAAGGAGATCGACTTCCGCTGCGCGGGCGAGAGCTACTGGAACGCGTCCATCACGCTGGCGCTCATCGACTTTCAGAACCGCCGCGCCCTGCAGGACTTCCGCAGCCGCCGCGAGCGCGCCGCGGCCGCCGCGGAGCCCGAGCCCGACGCCGGGGCCGGGGCCGGGGCGGGCGGCCAGTCCTGAGTCCCGCCGCGGTGAGTGCCGGCCGCCCGCTCGCCCGCGGCACGCGGTGGGGGGGGAGGACGATTTCGATCTCGGACGTCGGGTGGAGGTCCTGCCCGTCTAGGTGTCAAGAGGGGACCGGGTGCCGCGCCATCGCGGCGCGCCTGGGGCGCGCGGCAGGAGATATCGCTTTCACCATCGTTGTAGGGGCCTCGGGATACCAACAGGCTGGACCCTGGCTGGCTCAGCCCCCGGGCTCGGGCACAGCTCCCTGAATCCTTCTCTCTCCACAGGACCGTGCGGGCCGCACCATCGGGAACCCAGAAGATGCCCGGGGAGACAGGAGCCCCGACAGCACCTAAGTGCTGACCAGGGCGAGAGTATAGCCCGGTGCCACTCTACTTCTCACACACTGACCTTTCCGTGCTGATTCACTGAGCCTCACAGAGCCCGCTGTGCGGGGAAGCTGGATTATTAGCTATCTATGTATTTATTTCGATGGTACCTGTATCCAAACCATCCGTCTTAATGTTTGTATTCCACCACCATTCCAATAAATCACTTGACTCATTCTCTTTTCTATCAGCAAGTGTGTGATGCAGTGAGCTTTTTGTGGGAGGGGAGTCGGTGGTCCCTTCAGTGGGTGTTGCTGGGGGGAGCGGCCACCCCAGGTGTCGGAAGGGCAAGGAAACACGCTTTGAGTGCTCACGGTCATCTCCCAGACCCTGGTCACACTCTCCCAAGGTGGGGGAGTGCTCCCCGGGGGCCCTGGCTCACTCCAGGTGTGAATGGGGAAGCTGGGACCCTGCTTGCTGACCAATTGGTCCTGTGTGGCCCGCGTACCTCCCCATCCAAGCGGTTCTTGTGTGCCTGACCTCAGCTGCCCCCTCCTGCCCCCTCTTGCTCACCTGCCCTTCCTTGAAAGGAAGACGTCAGGCCTCTGACTGCCCACCTGCGGCTCTCCTCTTAACCCCACCCCGGGCTGGACCAGCTGTCAGGCCCTGCTGGCCCGTACCTGACACGTTGGGCCAGCGAGGCGGCTGGTGCTTCTGGGCAAACGGGAGAGCAGTCTGCGCCCTGGGCAGGAGGCTGAGGCCTCCGAGGGGCCCGGGATGTGTCTTTAGGAGGGAGGCCTGAGATTTCTGACCTATGGGCAGCTTCTGCCCTTCCAACTCTGGAAGTGGGGTGTCCAGGGTTGCCCCCCAAGCCTTGGGATGGGGAGGGGAGATGTGTCCCTCCACCTAGAAGTTCTGTTGGTGATGAAGAAGCCAAGGGTGGAAGAACAAGATGGGACGCCAGTCCTGGCCTGGCTGGGCACCTTCACATCACCTTTGCAGCTGGAGGGAGCCAGGTGTGGGGGTGGGAGATGCCGAGGTGGGGGCAGTGAAGGGCCCCAGTTGGGCCTTAATGTCGGTCTTACCCTGGACTGGGGTGGGGGCCACCATCACAGGCTTCCTGACTCACTGGGTCGCTGGGGTCAGGCCTGAGGGGGGCAGTCCTGCTGGGAGGCTGGGTGCTGGGTCCAGAGAAGAAACCGTTCCTGCGATGAATGTTCTCCACAACAACACTGTGAGACCCCAGGGCAAATGGGAGGGGCTCCTCCGAAAGGAGAGGCCAGTCCAGGGCCCCCACTGACCCTGGGGCACCTCCGTCCTGCGCCACCCTGGAGATCTCTCCCGCCAGAGCCTCTGGTGGAAGTCAGGAAGTGAGGCCCTGGTGCCTCACCAGTTCCTGGTGGGGCTCACAGGGGGCGGGGTCTGACCTGAGCCCTGGGGTTGGGAGAGTGTATGTGTGTGTGTGTGTGAGAGAGAGAGAGAGAGAGAGAGCGTGCATGCGTGTGGATCTCGGCTCTCAGAGTCTCCTGCAGGAGGGGCCATGGAATATTCCAAGTTTAATAGCTTTTGTTAAAAGTAGCCTGTGGGGGAAGGGTGGCCTTCCTGGTCTCAAGGGCATCTGCAGACACCCGACAAGGTTGTCCTCTCCACTCCGGTTCTCGGCGTGGCAGGGGCCCTTTTGCCATGGGACTTGGGCTGGAGGTGGGGGGCGGCAGAGGAACGGCTCCCCGGTTCTCAAGCCTGGAGGCCTGGCTCTCTACCTGTTGGGCTCCCCAACATGAAACGAGGGTTGTCTTCTTCGAACTCTCCCCAAGCCTCAAATGCCTGACCTTTTAAAACGACCCTGTCCTCTCCGTTCACCAGTGGAAGCAACTTCAAGGGCTATAGAGGTGTGCAGACAGAGTGTGCTTGGCAAGGGGTCGGCATTGGGGCTGTGGGTGAGCAGAGAGCTCCGTCTCTAGGGACGCGGGCAGAGTCGTCTGGATGGCAGCAGGAAGGATTTCTTGCTGGCTTGGGTGGTGGACTTCAGGGCCGGGACCCACCTCACGCTGGGATGCTCTTGGGCGATTCTTCTCTCCCTGGACCCCTGGGGCCCAGCTGCAGGCCCTCTCCTCCAGGAAGCCCTCCAGCCTCCAAAGCGGCACCCCACCCCCTCCCTAGACCCCCTGTCCAGCAGGCAGGAGCCTGCAGAAACCAGGCTGTGAGAGGTCCCAAGGGAGTTTATTGCCAGTCTGCCTGGGGGCCAATGTCACTGGGCTCTGTCCATCTTCCGGGGCACAGGCTGCCTCCAGAGGACCAGGAGGACGATGAAGTTGACGGCGAACTGCACGTGGCCGAAGACAGGGACGCCGAAGCTACGGTACAGGAGGCCGCCCAGGGTGGGCCCCAGGGTCCGCGTCAGCGGCTGCACAGAGGCGCAGAGGCCCACCATGGTTCCTGTGGCGGGGGGAGGGCGGGTCAAGTCCGGCCTGGCCAGTCCCTGAGCATCACTGCCCCAGCGGCCCACGTCCTGGACACGGCCCAGGCCTCCCTGTCCCACCGTCCTCTGCTCCGCACCCCAGCTCGCTCCACCTGGCCTGCCTGCCAGTCTGCTCCCTGCAGGCCACGCGTGGGGAGCACTACGGCCTCCGGATGTGGTGCCTCTGCCCTGCGCCAGAAAGTGCCCAGCACAGGCGGAGCCTGGGAGCAGGGCCCCAGGTCCTGGGCCAGGCGCCACCCCTCCCAGCCTGCCAGGCGCACAGCACCCCAGCCCAGCTCGGCCCAGACTGGGGAGGCTCCGATGGGGGAGCTGGGCCACGATACACTCCAGGGCACCCCCGTGACCTTTACTGCCCTCGAGTGGACTGGAGGGAACACCTCCACAGGGCTGGGGAGGAGGTTCAGGTGCTCAAAGGACTCCCCCTTCTTTGCAGCTGCTCCCCAGGCTCACCTAGCTGCCTGCACCCCTTCTACCCGACACCCCTATCTCTCCCCTCCCCTTGTCAGCGGTGCCCTATGCGAGCCACCAAGCAACGTGTGCCCACAGGTCCAGGCTGCGGGGTCCTCAGAGGCTCCTCCCCGGCGCTGGAAAGCCCCGCCCGCCCGTGGACCAGGTGGGCGTGGCCTGGCGAGGCCCCGCCCAGGCTCAGAGCCCGCGTTGGGGGAATTTCAGAGCAGCCCCTCCCACCGCCCACAGGCCCTGTAGACACCAGGGAGCAATTACCGCCCCCTCTGCCGTTTCCAGTTCCCAGGCTGGCGCTGGGAACCAGCTCTGGCTCCTTCCGAGTTGAGGGGTGGTGCCCCTGGCACCTGGGCCCGCTCCTCTTGCTTCTCTGCCGGCCCTGCCCGCATCTCTCCAGGTCTTCCCCTCCTTCTTCCTCCTGGCCTCTGGGCAGAGTCGGCTCACTGCCTCCAGGAAGCCCTCCAGGACCAGTCTAGCCTCCCAAGACCACAAAGTCACAGATCTAGGGGACCCTGGGGGTTTCCAAGGCAGCCCTGAGGAGACGCCTTGTCCGGCAGCCTCCCCTCTGTCAGCGGGGCCTCTGACTCTGTGCCCCTCCTGGACATGCAGATGGATGGACAGAGGGTCCGCTGGTGCCCTGAGCTCTCTGCTGCAGAGGCCTTTGACCGCAGCCAGCCCACAGGAGCCCCTGGCCTTGACCAGCACTATGCATAGGGCAGTGTGGGGCGGGAGCCTGGGGAGCATCAGGTCCAGGGACCACCCCCCCCAGTCCTGATTGGAAACTCCCCGGCCTCCAGAAGGAAGGCAGGCTGCAGAGTGGGATGCAGGGGTCTGTGTCTGGGGGTGTCTGAGCCCCACTGGGGGGCCCAGGGGCTTTAGACTAAGGCTGCTGTGAGCCTTCGGTCACTGGTCCCTTGGGAGGCACCTGAGCCTGTGCCGGCAGGGATCGGGAGGCGTCCGAGCGCTGGCCCCACCCCCTTTGGCCTCCTGCCATTCTCTGCGCCTGGCCCTCTTCCTAACCAGCCTCCGCAGCAGCCTTTCTGAGCCTCACCCCACACCCTGGCTCAGCTGGGGCCGGCCTGGGATGCCATCTTCCCTCCCCTTCTAGTGAAACCCCGTGCATACTCCAGCCAAGGCAGATGCCACCTCCAGGAAGCCCTCCTCCCTTCCCCCAGGCTGGCCTGGGGCTGACCAGCAGGGCCTGGTGCAGGGTTGGCTGGGCTGGGTGGCGGGTAGGATTCTCACCTGGACCCTCTTGCGGGCCGCCACCCTGACCCTGCCCACTCAGACCCCTGGCCACCCATCCTACCCAGTGCCCACTTGGTCCCCACTCAGGGCAGCTGCTCTGCCCCAAACTGCTCATCAAGCTCCCCAGAGACCAGGGCCGGGGAGCCCCCCAGGGCCTGCCCTTCACCCGGCCAGGGGACCTCACTCACCTGTGTCTGAGGTCGAGACAGCCTTGGTCAGCACGCTGTCGGTGACCACGTTGAGGGCACACAGGCTGAAGACCAGGCCGGGCATCAGGAGGCAGAAGTGGAAGACGTTGGTCATCAGTGCCTGGCGGGAGGCAGGTGGAGGCTGCGGTGACCTGGGGGGGTCGCCCACCCCTGAGGTCCCGCTGAGGTGGTCCTGGGTGGGAGTTGGGGCCAAGAGAGCCCCGGGGCTCAAGTGCGCGACTGGGCACCTGAGGAGGGTCAGCGGAGAGGGCCTGGGACCCTGCTCTCTTCAGGGGTAGTGGGACGGCGGGGGGGTTCTCTCACCATAGCCAGTCCCACCACGCTGAAGACCAGCACACTGGCCCGGAGCAGGGCTCCCTCGGAGAAGCGGCTGCTCAGCCACCCGATGACCAGGCCCTGGATCACCTGGGTGAGGGCGAGAGGGCGGAGGTGGGCACGGCCGGGCCTGGGAGGGCGTCTGGGCTGCGGCTGGCTTGGGGGCCTCCCCCGCTGCCCACGACCCCTGGGCCCCTGCCACCAGCCCCAGCAGCGACCAGACACAGGCACAGGGCAGAGGGGTGAGCCTGCGACTCCATGACGGCCCCAAGGTTCTGGGGAGACGAGGCCTGCAGCCTGGGGGTCTCACACACATGCACACACATGCACCCACACACACACACACATGTTCCACATCCAGAAATAATTGCATCTCTGCTGTTTCAGGTGTGACGAAAGTGAAAGTGTTAGACGCTCAGTCATGTCCGACTCTGCGACCCCATGGATTGTAGCCTGCCCCAGGCTCCTCTGTCCATGGGATTTTCCAGGCAAGAATACTGGAGTGGGTTGCCATTTCCTTCTCTAGAGGATCTTCCGGATCCAGGGATCGAACCTGGGCCTCCTGCGTCGCAGGCAGATTCTTTCCCGTCTGAGCCACCAGGGAATCCCTGAAAGGGCCGGTTAACTCCTGACAGGGATGGGGGAGGCCGTGACTACGGGGCGCAAAGCTCACAGTGTGGCCCTAAGTCCAGCCCTGGGACCCCGGCCCACCACCACACTCCTCTGCTCCCTCTCGAAGGGAGGGGGCAGCTCTGGTCTGGGAGCTGGCAGCTGCCACAAATGGGGAGGCCAGGGCAGGCGGGGGCGGGCGGTGGAGGGGGCTGCACTGGGACGTGAGCCCAGGGCCCTGGTGGCCGTGTGGGGTCCTCCAGCAGCTGGCCCTTTTGAGGCCTGGCCCTGGCAGGCAGGCGCCTCGGCCACCACCTACTGGGTCCAGGCTCTGGGCCAGCGGGCCGCTACTCCCATGATGACCAGGTAAACTGAGGCCCGGGGTCCCAGAGTGGGGTGGGGTGGAGCCCAGGCTGGTGGGCTTGTCCTCAGCCTGGGCAGGAGAGGAAGAGGCCACAGGCTCCCCGAGAGACCCCCCACTGTTGCTCAGCCCTCCACCTCCAGCTTTGTCCTCCGTGTCCTGCCCCCCACTGCCCCCCACCAGCTCAGCCGCAGGGTCAGCCAGTCAGGGGCTGGGTTAAGGTTCAGCTCCCCTTCCAGCTCTCAGCTCCTCCCCATGGGGGTGGGATGAAAAGCCCAGAGCGGGGACACCCTTGACACCTGGGATGTGACTCAGAGGACAAGCCCAGCCCACAGGCCGTTCCCAGGCCGGGGCGAGGCTCCCTAGCTGGTCCCTGCCTCTTCCACCAGGCAGGCAGGAAGTGCCCGGAGAAACGTGAGGCTGGAGCAGCGCCCACTGGAGCTAGGGGTCAGTGTCCCTCTGGGCTGTGTGACCCGGGGTGGGGGCAGGTCCAGCCCCGTGGACCAGGAGGGAGCCCTCTCCTTGCTGCCTGCCTGGCATCATGAAACTGTCTCAAACCACATCCAAGGGTGTCCTTTAAAAAAAAAAATCCCACTTTCACACTTGCTTATCTTCATTTTGTTTGTTTAAAGGGAAGATCTACTTGACAAGTTTCTTTTAGTACTTGACATCCCAGAGGAAATCAACAAACCAGGAGAGAGATTGAAATCTGTCTCCACTCCTCATACAGACCCCGAGACCAGGACCCTGATGTGCTGGGAGTCAGCTCTTCGTTTTCCCATTAACTTGAAAAAAAGCCTAAGCTTTCATGCCTTCCAGGTTATTACATGAAACCAGAGTTAGTAAGCTAGTAACTAGAGTTAGTCAGAAATTTCACTTTCTCCTAACCCTCCCACCTGGAGACCCTGTCCGCTCACCCAGCCCACTCCCTGCCGCCCTGGCCCGAGTGGCCACCGCCTCCCCCAAGGTCACACGGGCACAGGTACCCAGTTGCCCCTGCCCACCCCTGCTCTGTCACAGCCTAGGGGCGGGGGCAGCCAGCTGGTAAGACCACACCCGGCCTCCACAAGGCCCCGCCCACGGCGAGGACATCTGAGTAAATCCAGTCCTTCTTGGCTTTGCAGCCCACCCCCCATGCAGGCCTGCAGAGCACAGCCTTCTCCCCTCCGGCCGTCCGCGCTGCCCCAGGGCCTTTGCACCTGCAGCCCCTCCCTGCGTGAGGCTCTCTCCCTCCCTAGGCCGCGGGAGAGCCCCCAGCTGGCCGGCCGCCCCACCGAAGCAGCAATCGCTGCCCTGAGAAGGGCTCTGGGTTTTGTCTCCCTGAGCCACCAGACGCCTAGGTGGTGGGGGCTTGTCTCTGTTCCCCCCGCAGGACACAAGCTCCATCCCTGCAGTGCCCTGAAGGGTCAGTGGGGGGCCCTCCCAGGAGGGTTTTCGAGGGACAGAGGGCTGCAAGCGCCCCCCAGGGGAGCAGAGTGAGTGCCATCCCTTGCAGCTTAGGACCACCTGGGCGGTCCTCCTTGAGATCCCAACCCCAAGGATCCCCACACGCAGGGAGCTGGGGGGCGCGGTGAGCCCCTTGGGTAGGGCAGGAAGAGCTTGCCAGCAGCGGCGGGTTCCCCTCCCCGGACCCCCGGTGACCAGCCCTGCCCTGGATGGGATGGAGGTGACAGAGGCCCTCTCGACAGACACAGCTCAGGGCCTCAGCTGCCCCCGCCTTCACCCGCAGGACTGAAGCCTGAGGCCCGGCTCCCAGCCGCTCTGCAGGCTCCCCCTCCCCAGGCCCCTCTTCCTGGTGGGCCTGTGGGAGGGTCCCCAGGCCGCACCCAGGCTCCCCCGCGCCCACCTGTCCACCGCATCATCACAGGCACCGGAGCCCCCGGCCCATCCCGGCAGGCCCACCCTCACCCTGCACCAGGCCCGAGGCTATCAAGGTCCATCCCTGGGGGTCTCAAGGGGTCTGCCAACTTCAGCCAGGGCCGGGCCTCCGTCTCCCGGCCTCGGGGAGCCCAGGACGGCTCAGGCCCCCAGCAAGCTGGGAGCAGCTCTTTATTTTGCTTGTTTAAAATATATATTTTTTTAATTTAAAAGCCTGTTATTCATTCATTTTTGGCTGCAACACACACATGCGGGATCTCAGCTCCCGCACCCAAGATCCAGCCTGCGCCCCTAGAGTGGAAGCCTGGGGTCCTAACCCCTGGACCCTCAGGGACGTCCCGGGAGGGGCCGTTTAGAACCAGGCTCCAGCGGCCCCCAGTTCAGAGCATCCGTGCTATTGTTTTCTGTTTATCTATCTCCCCCACCAGCCTGGCACTTCCCGGTCCACGCAGCTAGGCCCACTGCGGGGTGGGGGCCGGCCCCTCCCCGGAACGGCTATTTCAGTCCGGGGTCCAGCCCAGCCCCAGGCCCAGAGGCTCGGCGGCAGATGGCCTGGTGGTGCTGGGACCGCCACCCGCTTCCGGAGAGGTTCAGCGCTCCCTCCGCCGTCCGCCAGATCCCAGAATAGCCCCTCCCGCGTGCCGGCTGTCAGGCAGACGTCCCAGGGGGCGGCAGGCACGTCGCCACCTGTCCCCACCGCGGTCGCACCGCCGGTGGGCAGGCATGGGGCACGCAGAGCCCAGCCGTTCTCCTGGTCACGCGCCCCCATGGGGGTCCACTCCCCACCCCCAGCTGGCCTGGCACCACCGGTACCCCGGTGGACGTGGGGAGGGCCGCGGGCCTCTGGCGTGCTTCCTGATGGGAGGCTGAGGGCTCGCCAGTCCCCAGTGTGGAGGAAGCTCCGCTCTCCCCTCTCAGATGGGGCCCCCCCGCCCCGGGCAGATGGACGGGCAGAGAGTGCGTGTGTGTGTGTGTATGTTAAGTCACTTCAGTCGTGTCCGACTCTGTGCAACCCTATGGACCATAGCCGGCCAGGCTCCTCTGTCCATGAGATTTCCCAGGCAAGGATGCTGGAGTGGGTTGCCATGCCCTCCTCCAGGGGATCTGCCCGACCTAGAGGTCAAACCTGTGTCTCTTACACCTCCCGCATTGGCAGGCGGGTTCTTTACCGCTAGCGCCATCTGCAAGGCTCGGGCAGACAGGGCACGCGGGTGCAGACGCAGGTGTGGGAGCCGTGAGCAGGGAGCGGGGGACAAGCCAGAAGCAAAGGTGGATGGAGCGCCCGAAAGGTGGGCACGCAGGATGGCTCCCATGCTGCTCAGAAGCCGAGGGGCTGTTCCGCGAGGCCCTGGGACCCTGCGAGTGCCGGGAGCCCACCCGCCCGGTGCGCCTGGCACCCACTCACCATCTGGAGGACCCCGAAGAAGGACATGAGGTAGCCGGCCTGGGCGGCCTCCAGCTGGAAGAAGTCCATGGAGATGATGGAGAACATGACCATGAAGAGCCCTGGGCAGGCAGGGGCCAGGGGTCAGAGGTCAGAGGTCAATGGTCAGGGATGTGCAGCCGTGCCTGTCTACCCCCTTGACAGTTGGCCTGCCGGGGCACCAGGGACCTGCCCACGGTGACCGGCTCAGGGAGGACCGATGCGAGCCTTCCCCGAGGTCCTCCCTGGCGGGTCTGCCCCACGGGGCTGCTGTGGGCAGTTATTGAGAATGTGCCCAGAGTTGCCCTTGCCCAGGGTGGGCAGACCCCAAGGCCCTCTGGAGGGGTGAGGGGATGGGAGACCAGGGGGCCCGGGCATGCACGGTGGGAGGGTTTGGCCCCAGAACTGAGGTCGATGACCTGGGTTCCCATCACCCTGCCCCCCTGAGTGTTCTGGGGGCAGGTGAGCTGGGAGGGGCTCCCCTGATGGCAAGGGGGGGGAGCATTTCTGCAGAGGAGGAGTTAACCCTTTAGTGCCCACGTGGGAACGCCTGAGCGCCTGTGAGCGAAGCCTCACAGTTGTTCTCTGCAAGGCTTCCTGGGTTGGAGGACCCCCGACACGGGCTCGGAGGGGTTGCTCCTGGGCCTGACTGTGCTCAGGGGCGCCCTCAGGCCCCCGGGAAGGGATGCAGAGAATGCACGTGTCCCCCTGCAGACCCACTGTCTTCTCTCAGACCGTCCCGAGAGGCCTCGGAAGCTGCTGGGCAGGGCAGCGAGAGCTTTTGTGAAGCAGGGGTGACTGGGGCCTGAGGTGAGGGGGAGACCCTCGGTCTGTCCTCCTCCTGGATCTAAATGGCCAGGCCTGCACCCACCGGTGGGCTGCGCCCTCCCTGGGACGGATGTGGGCCTGGGGCCCAGGGGGGCTTGGAGCATGAGAGGCCGGGCAGAGGAAAGACTGTGCTCCGGCCATGGACCCCTGGGACTCTAGGCCACGGACCCCCGGGACTCTGGGCCACGGACCTTGGAACTCTAGGCCACGGACCCCGGAACTCCTGGCCGCAGACCTTGGAACTCTAGGCCGTGGACACTCCCGGCCGTGGACCCCGGAACTCCCAGCCACCCTGGCTGGCCCTGGACTCACCTATGGGGAGGCCGCAGATGACCTTGACCAGAAACACCGGCAGGACGCCTGGCTGCAGCAGCAGGCGGGTGATGGCCTTCAGATCAAACACGCTGGCCTTGGGTTTCCCTGGGGCACACAGAGGGGCCGTCAGCCCGCCGGACAGCGGCTGAACGCCCCCGGCCCTGCGGGCCCATTGCTCGGGGCACAGCCCCTGCCGGCCAGCTGCTCTGGCTCGCTGTGGTCTTGGCAGTGTCCCTGAAGGGAGGGCTGGGCTGGGGGAGCGCAGGCCCCAGGTCCAGGGTGCTGGCTGCCGGGGGCGGAGGGCTCACGCCTCATGCTGGCTGCATCGCGCAGGGGCATTCCTGGGGGCTGTAACTGGCCAGGTGCGTCTGGTAGGGATGCCCCGCTGGGACACGCCTTGTGTGCATCTGGACCCGTGTACCCCCTGGGGCTCACCTGGCAGGGCTCACCTGGCAGGGCGGCCTGGGCATGGGCGCTGGCCCCCTTGGTGCTGGCTGGGATGCAGGTGACGCTGAGGAGGGCTCCCAGGAGGGTGACCACAAGGGCCACAACGACCGGACACTGGATCCTGGGGGCGGCACTGGTGGTCACGGGGCTCCGGCCCCAGGCACGCGCGCCCCTGCCCCTTCAGCCGCATGCCTGCTTGTTCTCAGCTCGCGCCCCACCCCTCACACCTCCCCAGGCTTCGGTCTGGAGGGCGGGACACGGGACCCTCAGGGCGCATTCATTAGGGGATGGGTGGAGGGACAGACCCTCCCGTCCCTGGGGATCTCTGAGGGTGGGTGGCTGTGGGGGCGGGATGCTGAGCCCCAGAGGGGTGGGGACAGGGGCTCCCGGGGGAAAGACCCGGTCCCCAGAGCCCTCCGGCCTCCGCCTCAGCGGGACTGGAGGGGCTGCCCAGCGTGGAGGCTGAGAAGGCGACCGTTGCCCTGGGTGACTCCAGAATACTCCTGGCCGCAGACCTTGGAACTCTAGGCCGTGGACACTCCCGGCCGTGGACCCCGGAACTCCCAGCCACCCTGGCTGGCCCTGGACTCACCTATGGGGAGGCCGCAGATGACCTTGACCAGAAACACCGGCAGGACGCCTGGCTGCAGCAGCAGGCGGGTGATGGCCTTCAGATCAAACACGCTGGCCTTGGGTTTCCCTGGGGCACACAGAGGGGCCGTCAGCCCACCGGACAGCGGCTGAACGCCCCCGGCCCTGCGGGCCCATTGCTCGGGGCACAGCCCCTGCCGGCCAGCTGCTCTGGCTCGCTGTGGTCTTGGCAGTGTCCCTGAAGGGAGGGCTGGGCTGGGGGAGCGCAGGCCCCAGGTCCAGGGTGCTGGCTGCCGGGGGCGGAGGGCTCACGCCTCATGCTGGCTGCATCGCGCAGGGGCATTCCTGGGGGCTGTAACTGGCCAGGTGCGTCTGGTAGGGATGCCCCGCTGGGACACGCCTTGTGTGCATCTGGACCCGTGTACCCCCTGGGGCTCACCTGGCAGGGCTCACCTGGCAGGGCGGCCTGGGCATGGGCGCTGGCCCCCTTGGTGCTGGCTGGGATGCAGGTGACGCTGAGGAGGGCTCCCAGGAGGGTGACCACAAGGGCCACAACGACCGGACACTGGATCCTGGGGGCGGCACTGGTGGTCACGGGGCTCCGGCCCCAGGCACGCGCGCCCCTGCCCCTTCAGCCGCATGCCTGCTTGTTCTCAGCTCGCGCCCCACCCCTCACACCTCCCCAGGCTTCGGTCTGGAGGGCGGGACACGGGACCCTCAGGGCGCATTCATTAGGGGATGGGTGGAGGGACAGACCCTCCCGTCCCTGGGGATCTCTGAGGGTGGGTGGCTGTGGGGGCGGGATGCTGAGCCCCAGAGGGGTGGGGACAGGGGCTCCCGGGGGAAAGACCCGGTCCCCAGAGCCCTCCGGCCTCCGCCTCAGCGGGACTGGAGGGGCTGCCCAGCGTGGAGGCTGAGAAGGCGACCGTTGCCCTGGGTGACTCCAGAAAGGTGCGGTACTGGCTCACAGTGAGCGGGGTGCCAGGTGGCACTGGGGCCGGGGCACCAGGAGCAGCTGGAGATACTGGCCCCAACGTGCCTGGTGGGCCAGGGCCTGGCTTTGAGTCTCAGCCCCACATGCCCACATGGAAGGCCGTGGGACCCCCGCAGGCCCATCTGTGTCTGGGGGGCCGTCAGCCCTCCCTGCCCTCCTGGGGAGGGCAGGCCGGCACTTAGTGGGTCTCAGGAGGCCCCACTTCCAGGAGGGCGTTGGGCAGGCTGGGACCGCAGGGTGGGGGGCCTTTGGCCCCTAAAGACTCAGGACACAGCCCTTAGGGCACCTGCCTGCACTCCCACCAAGGCTGTGACTCAGACTCTCCCCTCGGCTTTCACTTCTGAGGGCGTGCCTCCCCTCCATGGGTCAGCGCAGGGACACTCAGCCTGTGACCCCCCGGGACCACAAGGGCAGGCCTCAGCCTCCAGCACCAGGCAGGCCGTGCGTGTCAGCCGGGAGCAAGGGCACGGGGGCCTGGCCCTTCTGACTGTCCCTGTCTCCCCCTGAAGGCTAGAGGAGAGAAACGGGAGCTTCTTACTGAGCCAGGCTGCGTGGACCTCCAGGCCTGGGCATGGCAGAACACCCTGCCCCTCCACAGCAGAGAAAACTCCTACACATCCTGCAAGGGCCCGCTCTGAGTACCCTCTCTGGGTACCCTATCCTCTGAGAAGGGCTTGCTCTACTCCAGGGCCACTATCCGCCCCCCAGGGTGGGGGGGCCTGGGTGGGACCCTCCTCTGAGACCCCCGTGGGCCAGACTGTGGACCAAACGGACGACAGCTGTCCTGGCCCAGACCCCATCAGTGTCCCGGGAGAGGCTCCCTGTGCCCTCAGACAGGGCAGCCACGAGCTGCCCCGACTCTCCTCGGGCTTCAGAGAGCGGACTCTCCCCCAGCTCCGGCACAGGGGCCCACACGTGCGCATTCACAGCTGCCCGGGGAGCGCCGGGGAGGGCAGGGGTCTCCTCCACGCGGGATCAGGGAAGCCCGTGGGGACTCCATACCAGAGGGCTGGGCCCCGGCTGCCCTCACTCCTGGGCTGGGACCTGCCAGGGCTCATACCGCTGGTCAGGGCTGCAGCGGGCCCTGAACCCCGCCCCTCCCCACGGGCCCGTCTCTGGTCCCCCAGCCGATGCCCACCGCCTGGGATGTGGAACATTTGGGCTTTCTGGCTGCCCGGGTTCTGGACAAACGGGCGTGTCCATCGGCTGCCAGGTGGGAAAGGTCAGAGGACCCTGGACGGCCCTGGGAGAGGACCCTGGACATCCAATGTGGGTGGGTTTGGACCCCACAGCCCCTTCCCCCAGATGGCAGGATCACCCCAGCCCTGGTAGCCAGAGAGAAGGGCCTTTTCTTCAAGACTGTGGCCTCTGAGGCCCACACGTCACTGCTCTAGGCCTGCCCGGGCAAGGACAAAACCAGCTTTCTTTGCCAGAGGCCCCGGAAATGCGTGAGAGCAGAGGCGGCCACTTAGATGGTTATTTTGGGAGGCTAGTGACCAGCGAGGGGTGGGCAGCTGGGTGCCAGGCCCCTTCTCTGGGGGTTCTCTCCTGCCCTGTGTGGGGTGGCCAGTGAGCTGAAGGGGCACAGGGCCGCTGGCAGGCCCCGGGAGGGTGTGGGGGCCCCCGCTGCCCGGGGAGGCTGGGGTGTCCTGCACGCACAGCGCTCTCCGACTCCCCCGGACAAGACAGCAGAAAGGAGAGTGGAGGACGGGAGGAAGCTGCCCACGCTGGGGGCTTCTCGGTGGGGACGCCCTCCCGCCTCCTGCCCCCACTCGCCGCTGCTCTGTTGCCAGCGCACCCCCCAAGTCTGCCTCCGGCCCGGGCCCCTCTGGGGTGCAGCCCAGGCAGGTGGGGCTCTGGGCCGTCTGGCCCCTGGCTCACTGGACCGTTTTTATTTAATACAAACTGGGTGTGGGCCACGAGGCAGGCAAGTTCGCGCCTTTGTCCACTTACTCCCTCTTGCTTTTGGTCGGATGGGTTGACGGGAGACTGAACGGACAGACCCTAGAGACCCTCGAGGGCCCTGGGTCGGACTCAGGACGCCGAGCTCTGCCCCTTCTCGGTGGCTAGCTTGCTGGGCAACCACCTTTCCTCAGACGCTAGTGAGGGCTGGGCTCCCGGGGCCCACCCTCTCAGGGCGCCTGCTTCCCGCCAGGGGATGCCTCTGGAACTGGCCACGGCTGGTCGCGGCTGCCACGGGCGCTGGTCAAACGTCAGCGGCCGCAAAAACACTGCCTTTCATCCTTATCTCAGGGCCCGGAATCTGCTGATCTGACCTTATCAGACGGGCGGGAGGCCTGTCCACCTGCTCACCTCGTGTGAGCCCTGCTCACTCATCCTCTCTGCCCGACACCGTCCAGCTCCCGCCCCGCTCTGAGGTGACCACTCCTCATGAGCCGTGAGTGGCCCTCCCCATCAGCTCCAGGGCTCCCAGGGGGTACTGCTCCCGCCAAGGCCTCCCTCAGGGCCTCCAGACCTGTACACCCTGATCCTGTCCCTCCTGGAGGGGCCTGGGGTCAGCTGGGCCCAGCTTCAGGTGGAGCCTGGCTCTGAGGGGCCTCCTGGAGTCACCAGCCACCTGGTCTGGACTTGGGGGGAGAAGGCCCCCGTCCTAGCTGAGCCCTGGCCCACCGCACTGTGGCTGGAAATGCGTCTGACAATGGATGCCTTAAGGGGCCACCCCTGGCTCAGCCCCCCTTTGGCTTCAAGTGCCAGGAAACAGCCCTCAAGCCATGCCCAGCCTAATCCTCCATGGTCCAGCCTCTGTGCCTGCCAAGCCTCTGCCCACGCAGGTCCCCAGGCAAGCCCCCAGCTCCTTCCGCCTTTGCGTGGGCTTTCCCAGAGCCCTGTCCAGCCGACAGGTCTAAGCTGAGGTCCAGCCCCACTAATCTCAGCCATTCGCGCCCCGTCTGTGGACCCCCGAGGGCCTGACACACCAGGGTCCGTCTGCAGGGCCTGTGTGACCCCCGGGTGGGGAGGCGACACGGCCTCGGTGAGCCAGGCAAGAGGCGGTGGAGCATGCAGCCTGGCTGCTCTGAGTCTCCTCAGAGCCGCTCGGGGCAGCCCCGGTGTCTGCTCATCCCCAGATTTCACTGGGCTGGGAGCCTTCCATCAGCAGGGTGAGGGCTTTCCGTCCTCTCGCCCAGGGGCTAAGGTATGGTCCTGGGGGAGACCGGCCTTCCCAGGCCTCCAGATAAGGAGGGGGTCACACTGGCCGAGTCACAGCGCCCTTTGGGCATGGCGTGGGGCTGGGGTCGCTTAGCACCCAGGAAGGCTGGCCAGGGACACGGGACCCAGCTTGGCCTGACCTCTAGGGTCTGTGGCTGGAGGCGCTCCCAGCCGCGGCTTGGATAAGTAGCGTGCCCGGGTGGGTCACCTCGAGGGGAACAGAGCCCTTGGGTGCTGGCCTGCGGGCTCAGTGATATCTGTGACTGTGGGGCAGCCCCTCAGCGCCCAGAGGAGCAGGGGGTCCTGCAGAGACCCCCAAGCTGCTTCTGGCCTCGGGCCTGGGCTTGCACCCTCAGCAGCGCCTGACAGGTGGCCAGTGTTTCTCAAACGCCTGAGCCGATCCCCCTGACTCGCCCCCCAACCCCACCAGGACCCAGCTGCGGTGGGCTAGGCAGGCTGGTGCTGCCCACCCCGGGGGCACGTGGCCCCCTGGGGGAGGGGGTGGTGGGGGCCTCCCCAGGCTGCAAGGTGCCAGGCCGGGGGCCCTGAGTCACGGAGCGGCCCCTCACCTGCCCAGTGACTCAGGGCTCAGGTCTGGGCACTCTGCCGTAGCCAGGCCTCCCAGCCCTGAGCTGCAGGCTGGGCCTAAACCAGTTATACCAGTACCTAGCCCAGGGCAGCAGCTGCCAAGGCCACTTCCTCCCTCCACCTGCTCCCTGGTGGTGTTGGGGGGTGTGGGGCATGGTTGGGGCCTTTGGGGGCCTTTAGGGCAGGGGGGCTGAGGTGGGCAGGCAGAAACAGCCAGGGAGACCTCACCCCCCGCTGCAGTTTCCATCAAGGGGGAGGGGGGATGGGAATGCGGCCTCCGCATCCCGCCTGCCTCTGCCGTGGGCTGTGCCGGGAGGCAGAGCAGGTTGAGGCTAGCAGAGAGGCCGGACAAGGAGACAGGGGGCCAGCCCCTGCCATGGGGCGTCAGGGTCCCCGAGGACCCTCACTTCCCAGGGCCTTGAGGGGTACTGGGCGCTCCACTGAGCGGGGCCTTACCTTCTGTGGGGCTCTGATTTCCCCACCCATCAAAGAAAGTGCCTTAGACCTCGGGATGGAATTGGGAAGCTAGTGGAATGCCCTGGAAGGTGAGGGCAGGGATGGGGTGAATTTGGGGGCTTCTAGGAGGGGGAGATCAGTCCTGGGCGTTCATTGGAAGGACTGATGCTGAAGCTGAAACTCCAATACTTTGGCCACCTCATGCAAAGAGTTGCCTCATTGGAAAAGATCCTGATGCTGGGAGGGATTGGGGGCAGGAGGAGAAGGGGATGACAGAGGACGAGATGGCTGGATGGCATCACCGACTCGATGGACATGAGTGTGAGTGAACTCCGGGAGTTGGTGATGCACAGGGAGGCCTGGCGTGCTGCGATTCATGGGGTCGCAAAGAGTCGGACACGACTGAGCGGCTGAGCGACCGAACTGCCTGACTGAGGAGGGGGAGGGAGTGAGTGGTCCTTCCTGGGTCAGCAGCTATGCTGGGGACAAGGGCAGGTAAAGACAGGAGGGACGGGGGGACTGGCCCGAGGAGGCCTCCGGGTGTGTGCACTCTGCACGGTGAGCAAGCCTGCCCAGGGCCCAGGGAGGCAAGCGGCAGGGCTGGGAGGTGAAGCCCCAGTCCTGGTTCTGATCCTGACCCCCAGGGTCAGCAGGTGGGGCTGCCCTCTGCCCCACCTCTCCTCACGCCCCAGGTGCTCCTTCTCACTCACGGCCCCTGACCCTCTCTCATCTCTCCTTGGGCACACAGAGGCCCTCTCTCTCATCCTGGGGCCCATCTACCGAACCAGGCTCCCGCCCGCACTGAGCAGGGAGGGAGGCGGCCCCGGTCCAGGGGGGGTCTACAGTCGCGGGCGGTGGGTTCCTTCTTTGACCCTCAGGCCTGGATACCCCCCTGAATCCTATCTCTTCGGGTCCTCCAGGTGGCTTTTCTTAATTTCTGGCTTCTAACACGAAGTGCTGGGCCCCAGCCCTCCTCTGGAGTAGTTCCCAGGGCTTAGAAACCCCCTACTTGAGAGCACGGCCTTGTTCTCCTTCAGCTCAGACCCCCCCATCAGCCCAGTTGGGAATTCCTTCATGCATCTGCCAGGCACCAGAGTCACCCTGGTGGGGACCCAACTCCTGTGGGTAGCCTGGGTAGCAGGGACCTCAGCGAGGCCCACGGCTCCCCCAGGCCCAGCCCAAGTCCAAGTACGGCCTTGCGTTCACACTTAAACCCCTGCTACTGGTAAGTCGGTTCAGTCATGTCCGACTCTGTGCGACCCCACAGACGGCAGCCCACCAGGCTCCCCGTCCCTGGGATTCTCCAGGCAAGAACATTGGAGTGGGTTGCCATTTCCTTCTCCAAAGCATGAAAGTGAAAAGCGAAAGTGAAGTCGCTCAGTCATGTCCAACTCTTCGCGACCCCATGGACTGCAGCCCACCAGACTCCTCCGTCCATGGGATTTTCCAGGCAAGAGTACTGGAGTGGGGTGCCATAGCCTTCTCCGCACTTACACCCCAGCCATCAGCAAAACCAACCCAGATCCCGCCGCTGCCCTCTGCCCACCACGGCCGCCCCTGGTCCAGCCGCCGGGCTCTCCCACCTGGACCAGTAGTGGTCCTTCCTGGGTCAGCAGCTATGCTGGGGACAAGGGCAGGTAAAGACAGGAGGGACGGGGGGACTGGCCCGAGGAGGCCTCCGGGTGTGTGCACTCTGCACGGTGAGCAAGCCTGCCCAGGGCCCAGGGAGGCAAGCGGCAGGGCTGGGAGGTGAAGCCCCAGTCCTGGTTCTGATCCTGACCCCCAGGGTCAGCAGGTGGGGCTGCCCTCTGCCCCACCTCTCCTCACGCCCCAGGTGCTCCTTCTCACTCACGGCCCCTGACCCTCTCTCATCTCTCCTTGGGCACACAGAGGCCCTCTCTCTCATCCTGGGGCCCATCTACCGAACCAGGCTCCCGCCCGCACTGAGCAGGGAGGGAGGCGGCCCCGGTCCAGGGGGGGTCTACAGTCGCGGGCGGTGGGTTCCTTCTTTGACCCTCAGGCCTGGATACCCCCCTGAATCCTATCTCTTCGGGTCCTCCAGGTGGCTTTTCTTAATTTCTGGCTTCTAACACGAAGTGCTGGGCCCCAGCCCTCCTCTGGAGTAGTTCCCAGGGCTTAGAAACCCCCTACTTGAGAGCACGGCCTTGTTCTCCTTCAGCTCAGACCCCCCCATCAGCCCAGTTGGGAATTCCTTCATGCATCTGCCAGGCACCAGAGTCACCCTGGTGGGGACCCAACTCCTGTGGGTAGCCTGGGTAGCAGGGACCTCAGCGAGGCCCACGGCTCCCCCAGGCCCAGCCCAAGTCCAAGTACGGCCTTGCGTTCACACTTAAACCCCTGCTACTGGTAAGTCGGTTCAGTCATGTCCGACTCTGTGCGACCCCACAGACGGCAGCCCACCAGGCTCCCCGTCCCTGGGATTCTCCAGGCAAGAACATTGGAGTGGGTTGCCATTTCCTTCTCCAAAGCATGAAAGTGAAAAGCGAAAGTGAAGTCGCTCAGTCATGTCCAACTCTTCGCGACCCCATGGACTGCAGCCCACCAGACTCCTCCGTCCATGGGATTTTCCAGGCAAGAGTACTGGAGTGGGGTGCCATAGCCTTCTCCGCACTTACACCCCAGCCATCAGCAAAACCAACCCAGATCCCGCCGCTGCCCTCTGCCCACCACGGCCGCCCCTGGTCCAGCCGCCGGGCTCTCCCACCTGGACCAGTTCTGTCCCCACCTCTGGTCTCCCTGCTGTGGCCCCGGCCCCCACAATCTCGACACAGCAGCCAGGTTACCGCGGGCCCCTGCTTGAGGGCTCCACGGCCTGACGCGCTGCCCGCCCCTGCTCCGTCCACTCCAGCCTCACAGGCCTTCTCGCGTCCCCATTGCCTCCCTGGAGGTCCTCCCGCCTGACATTTGAGGAGTCCACGTGGTGTACGGCGCTCGCTTGTCTAAGCCTTCAGACCCCGCCCACCGCATAGGCCACGCCCCTGGATGCCCACGCCCACTCGGAGGTTCCAGCCGGTTCCCCTCCCACCAGGTCAGGGTGCCCATGGGGAAACTAAGGCCCGGAGGGCGGCGGGGCCGGGCTGAGGGCCTGGCTGGCCAGCCCCAACCCCAGCCCGGCCCGCGCCCCGGTCACTCACCCGCACGAGCTGCTCAGGGTTCCACCGAGCAGGGAGCCGAAGATGAGACCGACGCCGAAGCTCAGGCCCAGCCGGCCCAGGGCCGCGGGCCGCTCCGCAGGTGTGGACAGGTCCGCGATGACCATCTGGGCAGCTGGCGGGCGGGACGCGGGCTGAGCCGCGAGGACCCCTCACGGAGCCCAGGCCGCGCCTCCCCACCGAACCGCTCCCCAGAGGCCACGCCCCTCCGCTCCTCCGCCCCGCCCCCTCCCTGTCACCCCCTTCCCCCGCGTCACCAGCTGCACCCGACTTGTCCCCAGGCCGCATGCTCCCCACCAGCTCGACTCAGCCCGGTGGAAGCACAGCCCAGCCCGCACATCACCCCTCCATCAGCGTCCAGGGCCCCCGCCTCAGGCCACGCCCACACCAAGCCCCCCGCCGCGCCCTCCCGGGCCCCCCCAGTGCAGCCCTGGGCCCCGGTAACTCGGACATGCTGCCGAGGGCGCCCTACCTGGCAGCGTGTGCATGAGTGCACCCGGCAGGCGCGAGGCGAAGAGTAAGGCCACGCCGGGCAGGGCGGGGATGCAGGCGGCCGCTAGGAGCAGGTAGAGGGCGGACGAGGCCAGGAAGGACAGCGTGAAGGCTGCCCGCGCCCCGTGCTGGTCTGCGAACCTGGGGACACACACCCGTGACCCTCACCGGCAGGAGGCGGGGCTGCCCCTCTTCTGCCGCACGCCCGCCCCTGGGGACGGCCGGGAAGCAGGGCCGCAGAGAGGGCCCGGCGCTGTGAGGGAGCCTGGGGCCGCGCCTCCGTCCTCGCAGGGCCTGTTTCTCCGCCCTCCCAGTGCGGCAGGCTTCAGTGACCTTGGGGAGTCTGACCCACTCGGTCACTCCCTCTCCTAGTGAATAACTCGTGGGATGCATGCTTTACAGAAAGCTCTTCCTGGGTGCAAGTGGGGAACGCCCCCCACCCCCAAGACCCCTGCTCTGTCCTGCATTACCGGGTCTGGAGCCCCTTCTCCCCCGTGGAGTGACTCTGAGATCTGACTCCTGCCACGCTGATCTGCCCACTGCAGGGCTTGCGGAGGGTGAGCCCAGCGCCCCCAGAGCGTTAAGGCGAGTGGGAGTCCCTGTCCCAGAATTCGCTTTTCCGGAGAAGTTGCTGGTGGAGCCCCCAGCTCAGTAGAGCAGGGCATTTATAGTCACGAGACCCTCACCAGTTACATCCTCTCTCCAGCCATTTTGCAGGAGGGTGAGCCCAGCGCCCCCAGAGCGTTAAGGCGAGTGGGAGTCCCAGTCCCAGAATTCGCTTTTCCGGAGAAGTTGCTGGTGGAGCCCCCAGCTCAGTAGAGCAGGGCATTCATAGTCACGAGACCCTCACCAGTTACATCCTCTCTCCAGCCACAAACCAGAATTAGTGGCGGTTATGGGTCGGGACAAGAGAAGGCAATGGCACCCACTCCAGTGCTCTTGCCTGGAGAATCCCATGGACAGAGGAGCCTGGTGGGCTGCAGTCCATGGGGTCGCTGAGGGTCGGACACGACTGAGTGACTTCACCTTCACTTGTCACTTTCATGCATTGGAGAAGGAAATGGCAACCCATTCCAGTGTTCTTGCCTGGAGAATCCCAGGGACGGGGGAGTCTGGTGGGCTGCCGTCTGTGGGGTCGCACAGAGCCGGACACGACTGAAGCGACTTAGCAGCAGCAGCAGCGGCAGCATGGGTCGGGATACCCTGGGAGCTAACCCAGCACTAAGGGGACAAAGTTTGAGCAAGCTCCCGCAGATGGTGAAGGTCACGAAGGGTCAGATACAGCTGAGCCACGGAACAGCAAAGGGTCACAGTTCATCCGTGCCTCGGGGCGGCCATCCCTCTAGGGGGCCCAGTGTGAGGTCTGGGAACCTGGAGTCACCCAGGCCGTGACCTCCCAAGGGAAGGTCTGAGTCATCACGGGACCAGGGCCCCCAAACTTCCCCACCCCGCCGTACCTGCCGAACACAGGTCCGCCCAGAAGCTGCAGCGCCCCAAACACAGTCTGCTGGTAGCCAAAGGCGACGGAGTCCAGGCCCAGCCTCCGGGAGAGGTACTGAAACATAGGGGGGGTCCGTGCGAGGGGCCTGGAAGGACCCCAGCACCTGCGATCCGGGGTCCTTGGTGGGAAGGGGGAGGAAGGGTAGCTCTGAGCAGCATGTGAGGGAATCGAGGGTCTGGCTCTGACTGCTCCATGATGCATCTGGGGTGACCCGTGACCCTGGACTCAGCTGCTTATATTGTAGTGGGCAGCCTGACAGGGCCTCTGGGTCCAGGCTCCAGGGGCTCAGAACTCGGTGAAGGCAGCTGCTGGCCGCCCTTCCCTTCTTCGGGACACACCTCAAGAGTGTGAGGCAGAGCCCATCTCGCCCTGGCTCGGCGCTCGGTGTCTAAAAGCCCTCGGACCTCAGCACGTCCAGAACTGACTCCCGGTTTTCCTCTAAGACCAGCTCCTGCTGATGCTCCCCCCTGGGGGTCCCTGCAGCCCCTCCTGGCCTCGGCGCCTTCTCCCTCCGGCACTGGAGGCCTGCTGCCCCGGGGCCTTTGTGCTGGCCAGCCCACTCCCACGTCTCCTTCAAGGCTTTGTGCAGGGTTGCCTTAGGGTGGCCCCGCTGACCCCACACCCGCCACACTCCTCAGCAGCCCCAGGTCCCCTCCTGCAGCACAGTCTAACGACACACTGTCCACTGTCGGTGGGTGTCACCTACGCTCAGGACCACCAGCGGTGGGGTGCCTGTGGCCTAGTCCGCGTTGTGCTCCGCGGTATCTGAACTCTGGGGACAGGCACTCGGGGTACCTGCGAGCATTTGTGGAGCAGACACATTCCACCCCCCCAGGAGAGCTGGTGGGAGGGCAGGTGGCCCTGGGAGCCCCGAGTTCTCAGGATTTCGTGTTTGCTCATCACTCCAGCACCGGCTCTCTGAAGGGCAGCGGGGCACCTGCTGGGGCCCCTTGGCTGCCAAGCAGGGGATACAGGGCTTAGACCAGCCCGGTGGAGATGAGCCGGGCTTGGGAGGCGGGGGAGCTGGGCTTGCTGTTTGGCCAGGGACCCCCGCCACGGCTGGACTTGTGACAAAGGCCATACCCCCTCCCACCCAGATCCCCAGGCCCAGGCTGCTTATGAGAATCTCCTGGGGAACTTTAAAAAGCGGCCAGTGGCTAGGGCCACGGGCCCACCCAGACCAGGCAGAGAAGGGCCTCTGGAGCTCCAGTCTTCCAAAGTCCACTGGGAGCTGCTGCCCCGGGAGGGCGAGTCCCAGCAGGCCAGCTGCACACGGGGTGTGGAATGAACAGACGGAGTGCACGGGAGAGGCTGCTGAGTGGGTGGGCACCAGCGAGCCATGGGGGCCACAGAAACCCAGGCGCTGCTGGGGGCCAGGCAGAGTCCAGACCAGGGCAGGCAGCAGAGAACCAGCCGGATGAGCCCCGCCCTCACATCCTGGCTGGGGAGACCAAGACCATGCCATACAGTGCGCGGTGGGGGCAGGCCCCAGGAGGCCGGACCAACCAGGACCCGAGGGGAAGTGACCCCGGGCACCTGGCGGGTGCTAGGGGGAGGGCCCGCTGCGGGGGAGATCTGCGGAAGAGGGCTGAGCGGGACTAGGAGGTGAGCCGCGCAGGTGTCAGGCTGGTGGGTGAAGAGGGCCAAGGCCCCGAGCTGCGGCGGGAGCAACAGAGCCCAGGACTTGCTGATGGGGGGCCTGGAGGCATAGTCCCCAGGTACCTCAACTGGCTCAGCTCCAGTGTGGCAAGGGGCCCCAGAGAGAGGAGCCTGGCAGCATCAGACCGGACCGTGGGCCCCGCCAGAGCCCAAAGGAAGGTGAGGGGGACGGGCCAGGCGCCCTGGGGAAGGGTACTCACGGGCATGATAGAGAACTGCATGAAGAGGCAGGTGAGCTCCAGGGCCGCCAGCACGTACGTGAGCAGCACGACCCCCGAGCGGCCCAGGGCGCCCATTCTGCTGGGGGCCTGGCCCTGGCCCCCAGGGGCCCCGACTTTCCGCATGCTGGGCAGGTGTTGCTGGAAGACCCTGCCGGGATAAGAACGGGAGGCTGCAGGAGCGGGCAGGGAGCAAAAGTCCTCCTGAACCGGGCGAGGGTGCTGAGTCATGGGGCGGGAGGCGGGCGGCACCCAGAGGGCCCAGGGGAGAGGTCGGGGTGCCGGACTCTCAGCACGGCTCTTCAGCCTCTCGCCGTCGAGTGACCTTGGGCCGGTCTTGCTCTCGGAGATCAAGTGTCCCTCCCCTCCTCGACGGACGACGCGGGCTCTGGGTATACTGCCTCCATGGAACCAGGGACCGGAGCCTCCTGTTCAGCATGGGCTGGGCTCAGGGCCTGACTTTGAGATGGAAACCGAGGCCAGGGTGGTCGCTGACCGCAGCTCAGGTAGGTGACTCTCTGTGTGTGTGTGTGTGTGTGTGTGTGTGTATCGGGCGGGTCTTTAGGCCCACAGGGCCCCGCTTCCACCGCCCCTGTGAAGCGCTTCTCAGCCGACAGCCTATTTTGCCCAGCTCCTCCACCAGGCCAGAGAGCCTTCTGGAGTGCCTGGGGGTGGGCTGGAGGGGCAGCTCAGCCTTCCAGGGCCCCCAGGCAGGGTAGCCAGGCCCTGTCTGCTCCCCACACCCCCCCACCAGCTGTAGCCAGAGTCTGCAGTTCCATGGAGGCCTCCACCAAGTTTTGCCGAATGAACGCCCAGCTGTACAGTTGGACCCAAGGGTTGCCTTCAGAACCCAGACCCAGGGGTGGGGAGGGGTGACATCAAAGAGGGACCAGGGGCTGTGCCCAGACTCCCATCCTGGGGTGCGGGGAACTTGCGAGGAGCAGGGGCAGAGGGTGAGAGCAGCAGGTCAGGGGCACCTGGCTGGCAGGGGTGCTGAAGGGAGCTCTGTACCTGCCTTCCCAGGGGTCGGCTTGGGCACCGTCCTGGCGAGGTGAGCCCTCGTGGGATGAGCTCCCGCCTGCCTGCCCTTCTGGGGCTGGGCTCAGGCCCCCGCTCACTCAGGGTGCCCTGGGACACCTTCCCTCCCAGGGTAGTTCCCCGCCCCCAGGCCAACCCAGACACCCCGCCCCTGCCCACGACCTCCGCGCTCTCATTGGCCGAGCCTGACACGCCCCCGGCGGGCACCGCTCCCCTCCGCGCCCGGACCTGCCCCCTCCTGCTTTTCTCCCGGGACTGCGGGGGGGCAGGCGGGAGTTCAGACCGTTGAAGCAGCTCTGGGTGTCCAGTCTGGGTTTCGGGTGGGCAGGATGGGGCGGGGATGGGGCAGAGGGAGGCAGGACAGGGCCTGGGAAGAAGGATGGGAAGGAGAGAGGCGCAAGGAGAGGAGGTGGGGGGGGGTGGGGTCGGCAGGGAGCCAGAGGCTGGCAGGGAGACAGATACCTCCTGAGAAGCGCTCTTGGCCCCACGTCGCCCCGCAGTTACTGAGATGCTGGTTCTCCCCCCTTTCACACTGCGGCGCGCCCACCGGCTGGGTCAGGGCCATCAATCAGAGCCCCAGGGTATGCAGGTCCCCCCGGCTTCAAGCTGTCCTTCCGGGGGACCAGCTCATGCCCCCTTGAGTCACCCAGAGCCCCTGCCGGAGCCCTGGAAAGCACACAGACTCCCTCTCGGGTCAGTTTCCCAGGTAAACGAGCAGAGGGCCACGCAGGACTCTGCTGCCCACGACCTGCCTGCAGCTCAGAGCCAGGCCAGCGTCAGAACCCATGTCCCCTCCGCCGTGCGATACCCTCAGCTCAGGCCGCTCTCTAACTGCAGGGACCAGGAGCCTGAGACCGGTGGGGCAGGCAGCCCAGGAGCCCGCTGTGCCTGTGTGTGTGCGTGTGCATGTGCGTGTGTGTGTACGTGTGTGAGTGTGTGTGTGTGCGAGCATGTGTGTGGGGGTGTGTGAGTGAGTGTGCGTGCGTGTGCATGTGCGTGTGTGGGCATGTGTGTGTATGAGCATGTGTGTGGGGTGTGTGTGTGTGTGTGTGTGTGTGTGGGCATGTGTGTGGGGCATGCATGTGTGTGTGCGTGTGTGTGTGCGTATGTGTGTGGGCATGTGTATGGGGCATGCATGTGTGTGAGTGTGTGTGTACACGTGTGTGTGGGGGCATGTGTGTGAGTGCTCAGTTCTGTCCTTGTGACCCCATGGACAGTAGCCCGCCAGGCTCCTCTGTCCATGGGATTCTCCAGGCATGATACTGGAGCAGGTTGCCAGGCCCTCCTCCAGGGGATCTTCCTGACCCAGGGATGGAACCCGCATCACCTGTGTCTCCCGCACTGCAGGCGGGTTTTTTACCACTGTACACCTGGGAAGCCGCGGTGCCCAAGGAGACAGGCCAAAGTCCGGCAGTTACGCGTGGAGTAGGGGGAGGCCCAGGCCTGCTGTGAGGCCTTTCTGGGAGGGGCAAGAGGGCCCTCAGGCCTCGGGGCCCTGGCTCATGCCCCCTCTCCCAGAGTGGGCCTGTGCTGGGGGCAGACTTGAGCCCAAAGGCAAGGGGTGGGCAGGAAGGGGCTGCTACTCACCTCTTCTTTCCTCCCGCGGCACACAGGACCCGCCGCGGGCGGCACGGGGCTGGCTGGGGCAGCGGCAATCAGATCCAGCCTGAGTATCCGTCACAGCAGGCTCTGTGGGCAGGGAGCTTCCTGGTCTCGAGGAAGCTGGGAAATCCTTTCACTTCACCCGGCAGCTGCACCTCCTGTGGACCTGCTCCCCTCACACAGAGCAGTCATAGCCTCCCGGCTGGATCTGAGCACAGCTGGGGAGGAGGGCTTCTCAGAGGAGGTGACACCTCTGCAGAGTCCTGAGGATGAGCTGGGGGCGCCCCCGCCACACTCCCGCTGCCTGTGGTGGTGCTGAGGCGGGCGTGTGCAGGCAGGTGTGTGTGCTCGTGTGTCTGCGTGTGTGGGAGAGGGCAGAGACACCCAGTATGCAGGGCGCATGCGGAGGTGGCGCACCGATTGCCCTGACTGCCGAGGAGCCCGGGCTCCAAGCCCGCCGCTTCTAGAAGGACCTTGAGCTGATGGCGCTGATTGTGACTGAGGGGGTGGGCCGGTCAGAGGTGTGTCTGCAGTCCCAAGGAGGGGCACGCAGACTCAGATAGAACGTGGTGACGGAGAATGAGAGTCTGCAAATCCAGGGAAGGAGGAGCTGGCAGGGCGTGTGGGTGGTGGCCATCAGCTGAGAAGGAGCCAGGGTGTGTGCGGGGGGCGGGGTCTGGAGGGGAGAACCTCCGGGGGCTCAGTGCTCCAGGGGGTGGAGTCGTGGCTCACACACAGGTGCAGGAGGTGAGGTCTGAGCTGGAGGTGCAATAGCATGTCTCCCGGATCAAGATAGTATTTAGGGCCCTGATGCTGGAAGAGTGAAAAAGCCGGCTTAAAATTCAACATTAAAAAAAAAAAAACACAAAGATCATGGCATCTGTCCCATCACTACATGGCAAATAGAAGGAGGAAAAGTGGAAGCAGTGATAGATTTTATTTTCTCGGGCTCCTAAATCATTGCAGACAGTGACCGAAGCCATGAGATTAACAGACGCTTGCTCCTTAGAAGGAAAGTTATGACAAATCTAGACAGTGTATTAAAAAGCAGAGACATCACTGCCAGCAAAAGGCCCTATAGTCAAGCTGTGGTTTTCCCAGTCATCACGCATGGATGCGAGAACTGTACCATCAAGAAGGCTGAGCGCTAAAGAATTGATGCTTTCGAACTGTGATGCTGGAGAAGACTCTTGAGAGTCCCTTGGACAGCATGGAGGTCAAACCAGTCAATCCTGAAGGTGATCAACCCTGAATATTCATTGGAAGGACTGAGGCTGAAGCGGAAGCCCCAGTAGTTTGGCTACCTGATGCAAAGATCTGACTCATTTGAAAAGACCCTAATTCTGGGAAAGATCGAAGGCAGGAGGAGAAGTGGATGACAGAGGACAAGATCGTCAGATGGCATCACCGACTCAATGGACATGAGTTTGAGCAAACTCTGGGAGATGGTGATGGACAGGGAAGCCTGGCATGCTGCAGTCCATGGCACTGCAAAGAGTTGGACACGAGTGAACGACTAAACAACAGCTCGGGGAGAGAAACCCAGGAGGGGACAGATGGGGGTGTCGTGGAACTGTGCCTGTTACTCTTACTTTTCCCCAAGGGCTCACCTCAACGTCACCTCTTCAGGGAAGCCAAGGAGTTTTTGGCTGGAGCAGGACCAGGGCTGGGAGCAGGTCTCCAGGAGAGCTGATCTTCCCAGCCCAGGTGCCGAGGAACCTACCAGAACTGGAGTCTGTGGCATAGACCTTGGGGAGTGCAGTCTGGGCAGGGACTTCTGGGAGGAGGGGACAGGGGCTGGGCCTTGTGTGGGTTCCGGCTCCCCTGTGGGTGGGGTCCTGGGACTGAGCCTTCAGGACTGGATCTGACCACGTCCCCGGAGGAGGGGCTCCCAGCCGCCGGGGGCTTCTCTGCTGGCCTCTCATGATGCGGGGCCCTCTGGATCCAGGGTCCAGGCAGAGGCAGGGCTGCAGAGGCCTGGAGTCCCAGCTCTCACCCACTGGCTCTGCCCCACTCCCAGCCCAGTGCTAGGGTGCAGGGGCCCACATGGTGTGGTGGGGGGTCACTCACTCCATGGGCTCTTGCTGGCCGATGGCCACGACCGGAAGAGGAAGACAGCTTTGACGGGGAAGCACGGTGCATAGGCTGCTGGAGGTGGCATCCAGGCCAGAGACCTGCAGACTGGAGGCCCAGGGGCCCGGGTGACTGCTGGGGAACACTGCGTGAAGGCCACGCGCTCCTGTGACCGGAGGACCAGGGGACCTGCTCTTGAGACCCTCAAGGGGGTGCTGACGGCCCCAGCTTGCCTGGGACCCGGGGCTTCCCATGTGCAAACAGGAACCGTCCTGGATAAGTAGAGCCACCCAATTATCCTGCCTCTCAGGTCCCTGGAAGCCAGAGAGACTCACACTGAGCTCTGACTACATGAAGGACTGGGGGACGCTGGGGTGGGGGGCAGCCCGGGCAGCAGAGTGGGGGTGGCATGGTAAGGTCGCAGGCCCCATCTCCAGGGCCCTGGGGTTCTGCAGCCTCAAGGGAGGGGTGTCCATTCAGGAGAGCCAGGGGCGAGTGGCCAGACGCCAGTGGTCAGGCGTGGGGTGATGGTGGGAGGGCCAAAGGGTAGCGTGGAAGCAAAAGATGAGCCTTCCAGCTTCACAGGAAAGCAGGGCTCAGAGGGAAGAGCCACACAAACCTGTGCACCAGGCTGGGAGCAGAGAGGGCCCGAGGCAGCACACGTGGTCTGGACGCGTTCCTCTCCACGTGCTCCGGGTGTCGCGGTCCCTGAGACAGGCACAGGCCTGAGGGACTTGGAGGGAGCCTGCTCTCTTTCCCCAAAGACCACCTCCTCCCGTCCTGGGCCCTCATCTCCTGCTAGAAGGGACCGCCATGTTCTGACCATCCATCCCACGTCCGCGTCTCCCGGAACCTCTGCCCATCAAGAACTCAGCAGAGAATCCAGGGAGAAGCAGGGAGACTTCTAGGACTCAGAAGAGAAGCCACAAACCCACGCAGCCCTTCTTACCCTAGAGCCCCGCCCTGGCCAGCACCGGTCCCCTTCTACTGCCTGCCGGAAGGCAGTTTCAGGGAGCCTGGCTGTTTGGGTACCGTTGGGGGCAGCCAGGCTGACGGCTCCATGAGTGACAAGCAGTAGCTGCCCATCTCTGCTCTGGGCACCCTGGGACCTGTTGGGTAGGTTTCTAGGGCCCCTGCTGCCTTCTGCCCCTGGGCCTCTGGCTGATGCCCAGCTCAGGGGTGGCCAGGTCTCCCACGCATTTTGCGAATGGGAACGCTAGCTACGAGGGATGAGCTGGGCCTCTCTCTCTGCCCCTGCCACCTGGGACTCAGCCCTGCTGGATGAGCCAGTGCACACAGCCGGGGCACAAGTGACACCCTGGTCCCGGCCTTGATCTGACAGTCAGGGAAGAGGACTCGGCAAGGCCGTGGAGCCAGCAGTGGCCAAGCGGGGGCCAGGCCTGCTCTCCAGGCGGCCCTGCTGGGCCAGCATCTCCATGGCTTAGCTGGCCTGGACCAGCGTCTCATCCTCTCAAGCCTCAGCTTCCGCATCTGTGAAATGGCGTGGTGCTCAGTCACTCAGTCATGGCCAATTCTCTGTGAGCCCATGGACTAGAAACTGCCCGCTTCCTCTGTCCATGGAATTTTCAGGCAAGAATATCGGAGTGCGTTGCCATTTCCTCCTGCCGCGGGTCTTCCTGATCCAGGGATCAAACCTGAGTCTCCTGTGTCTCCTTCATTGCAGGCAGATTCTTTTTTAAAAAAAATTTTATTTACTTTTAATTGATGATTGCTTGATACTAGTGGTTTAATTTCTGTCATTCATCAACATGAATTAGCCATAGGCGCTCATATGACAGGCCTTCCCAGGGCTTCCGCGGGGAAGAACCTTGCCTACGGCGCAGCGGGCGCCGCAGCTGGCGACGCAGCTTCCATCCCCGGGTCAGGAAGACCCCCCGGGGGAGGGCAGGGCAACCCGCTCCAGTGTTCTCGTCTGGAGAATCCCATGGAGAGAGGAGCCTGGCGGGCTACAGTCCATAGGGTCGCAAAGCGCCAGACAAGATGGAGGTAGCAGGCACGCACGTACACGTGTCCCCTCCCTCTTGACACTCTCCCCCCTCCCCGCTTCCCACCCCTCTAGTTGTTACAGAGCCCTGGTTTGAGTTCCCTGAGTCGCACAGCAAATCCCCACTGGCTGTCTGCTTACACACGCTAGTGAATACGCGCCCCTGCTGCGCTCTCCTTTCACCTCACCCTCTCCCTCCCCGCTGTGTCCACGCTGCTCGCTCTCTCTGTCTGCGTCTCCCTGACGGCAGCACCATCTTTCTAGACTCCACATATGTGAGTTAGTGTACGGTATTTGTCTTTCTCTTTCTGACTTACTTCACTCTGTATGATGGGCTCTAGGGGCATCCACCTCATTAGAACTGACCCAGAGCGTTCCTCTTTGTGGCCGAGCAGTATTCCATCGTGTCACGTACCACAGCCTCTTTATCCATTCATCCGTCAGTGGACACCTAGGTTGCATTCTTGTCCTCGATACTGAACAGTGCTGCAGTGGACACTGAGGTATGTGTGTATTTTTCAGGTTTGGTTTCCTCGGGGTATATGCCTAGAAGTGGGATTGCTGGGTCCTATGGAGGTTTTACTCTTGGTTTTTAAAGGAATCTCCGTACCATCTTCCACAGGGGCTGTATCAACTGACCTGCCCACCAGCAGTGCGAGAGTGCCCCTTTTCTCCACACTCTCTGCAGCGCTTGTTGCTCGTGGATTTCTGATGATGGCCGTTCTGACCAGTGTGAGGTGATGTCTCCTTATAGCTTTGATGTGCAGCTCTCTAATAATGAGCGATGTTGAGCATCTTTTCATGTGTTTATTAGCCATTCATATGTTTTCGTTGAAGAAATGTCTGTTTAGGTCTTTTGCCCACTTTTTGATTGGGTTGTCTGTTTTTCTGCTGTTGAGTTGCATGAGCTGCTTGCGTATTTTGGAAATTAGTCCTTTGTCGCTTGTTCTGTTTGCGATGATTTCCTCCCATTCTGAGGGTTGTCTTTTCACCTTGCTTATACTTTCCTTTGCTGGGCAAAACGTTAAGTTTAAGTAGGTCTCTTTTGTTTATTTTCCCTCTTATGTCCGTTATCCTAGGGGTGGGTCATAGGGGATCTTGTGATTTCTGTCATGCAATGTTCTGCCTGTTTCCTTCTGAGAGTTTATGGTTTCTGGTCTCATATTTTGGGGATTCTTATATTTTGAGAACCCCATGGATTCTCAGTGGTAAAGAATCCACCTGCGGTGCAGGAGCCGAGGGAGACGTGGGTTTGATTCTTGGGTTGGGAAGCTCCCCTGGAAGAAGGCCTGGCAACCCACTCCGGTATTCTTGCCTGGAGAATCCCATGGACAGAGGAGCCTGGCGGGCTACAGTCCACGGGGTCACAAAGAGTCAGACACAGCATACGTGGTCTTACATTTAGGTCTTTAATCCATTTTAAGTTTATCTTTGTGTATGGTGTTAGGAAGTGTTCTAATTTCGTTCTTTTACGCATAGCTGTCCAGTTCTTCCAGCACCACTTATTGGAGGCTGCTGCTGCTGCTGCTCAGTCGCTTCAGGCGTGTCTGACTCTGTGCGACCCCAGAGACAGCAGCCCGCCAGGCTCCCCCGTCCCTGGGATTCTCCAGGCAAGGACACTGGAGTGGGTTGCCATTTCCATCTCCAAAGCATGAAAGTGAAAAGTGAAAGCGAAGTCGCTCAGTCGTGTCTGACTCCTAGCGACCCCATGGACTGCAGCCCACCAGGCTCCTCTGTCCATGGAATTTTCCAGGCAAGAGTACTGGAGTGGGGTGCCATTGCCTTCTCCGATTGAAGAGACTACCTTTTCCCAATTGCATATTTTTGCTTCCTTTGTCAAAGATAAGGTGCCCGTAGGTGTGTGGGTTTGTCTCTGAACTTTCCGCCTTGTTGCCCTGGCTTATTCTGTTTCCGTGCCGGGACCATGCTGTCTGGGTGCTGCGGCTCTGTAGTGTAGCCTCTGCCTGTGGAGTATATACCTGAAATCAGGGAAGTCGACTTCTCCAGCTCCATTCTTCTTCTCTCTCGAGACTGCTTTGGTTATTTGAGGGCCTTTGAGGTCCCATACGAATTGTGAAATTTTTTGTTTAGTTCTGTGAAAATGCCACAGGTAATCTGATATGCGGGCGGATTCTCTCCTGCTGGGCCAAAGGGGACAGTGCTAATTCCTCCCTGTAAGATACACATGCGGGTTTAATGGAGCAATTTGCACACAGTTGCGTGGCTGGGGGCGGGCGGCCAGCTGGGTAGCTGGGTCCCAGCCAGGGCCACTGCTGAGCGTCGGGCATGTGTGCGGTGGGTTGGACATCCTGAGCGTTAGCTGGAGGCCCACCAGGCACGGCGATCTGCATCCACAGTCACCCCTGGGTGGGGCGGGGTCCCAGCTGCTTGTTACGTAAAGACCGCTTCATCCCGGCTGACGATTTACTGGGAACCGCACGTGACCGGGTGGCGCAGGTGCGTTTGCTGGGGTCTGAGTCACGCTGCCAGCCCGTGTCCCTGGGCTCGGAGCAAGCGTCCAGGTTTTATTACGAAGGCGGCCAGTGGGGTCCTCGGGGCTCAGCTGTGCCTTGCCCTTCCGCTAGGTCTGGAGGGAGAGACCCACTGGGAGGCTGCGGGCCCTTCTCAAGCAGGGGCTGCTAGGCCAGGCGCAGACACGGCCTCTGAGCCTCTTCGGGAGCCACGCAGATGAGAAAGTGAGGTACAGAGTGGTCACCCGTTCTTCCTTTGCCCCAGGAGGAGGCGGTCACTATGCCCAGCTTCGAAGCCCGCAGATCTCCCCCCGCCCCGCTCCTCCTGCTGTGTGAAGCCTATAGCAGGGAGCAAAGGGCAGAGGTGGAAAAGCCAGATGCCACCCGCAGGAATCCGGGCCCCCGGCACTCTGGGGGCAGCTGTGGCCGGTGGCCAGACCCCCTGACCCCCAGCAAGGGCCTGCTGCCTCTCACCTGCCACCTGCGCGCCAGTCACAAGGCGCCGTCCTCCTGAGTCCCCCCCTTCTGCCTGCCGCCACCCCAGGCTCCTGGAGCCCTCAGACCTGCTGGGGCCCCCAGCCCCTGCCTGGGGCCCCGTCATTACCCGCTCGACTGCCTTTCCCACCTCACTCCCAGGCGCTGGCACCTGCCTCCACCACTCAGACTACAGGAGCCTGGACCCCCAGCTAGAAAGCTCCGGTGCGCCCTGAGCCTTCAGGATGAAACCAGTCCTGAGCCAGACGGAGCCCCGGGCCCTGCGAGCCAGCCCTCTCCAGCCCCCACCCGGCCCATGCCCGTCTCCCTCTGCGGGGCACCAGCCGAGATGGGCTGGGAATGCCCGGCCCCTTCCCTGCCTGGGGCGCCCTCCCTTCCCAAGTGCCTCCTCCTCACCCCAGACCTGGACTGGCCCCTGCTGGGGGCTCCTGCTGGAGCCCGCGTCTCCCCCTCATCGCACGACCCCTCCTCCTGGGAGCTGTGGAGGATCAGGGCTTGTGCCTGGTTGCGAGTGGCTTGGATGTGGATTGCAGGCCTTCCCTGGCGGCTTGCAGGGTTCCCTCGGGGTGTAGGCTTATTTTCGGGTGAGGACAGCTGATGGAGAATGCGGGGAACGCACGTCCTCTCAAGCTTGTGTCTTATCTGCTACTCCCCAGCCAGATGCTCCCGCCTAAGGGGCCCGCATGTGCCCACATGGCTCCAGGCCCTGGCTCCCAGCCCAGACACGAGAGTTACGATTACTGATTTGGTTGTTGATGTTATTAGGTGGATCAGAGTTCGCAGACCAGGGGTTGAACCCAGGCATGTGCCAGTGAAAGCGCCCAGTTCAAACCACTGGACCACCAGGGAGCTCCCCAGCTGCGCTTCAGGAGGAAGGGCCACGTGCACTGGCTGCCCAGGCCCTCCAGTGGGCGGCCGGGGCATGCCTTAGAGGGGGGCTCCGACCAGCAACCCCAGTGGAGGGGGCGAAGGCAGGGGCGCTGGGGGGAGGCCTGGCCCCTGATGGGAAGAAGAGAAGGAGGGGGAGGTAACGGGGGCAGCAGGGAAGGAGGGAAGGAGTAGGTAAAAAAAAAAAAAAAAACACTTTTATGGGAGGCCTTCCATAGTAGCTTAGCTGGTAAAGAATCTGCCTTTAATGCAGGAGATCCCGATTCGATTCCTGGATCAGGAAGATCCCCTGGAGAAGGGATAGGCACCCACTCTAGTATTCTTGGGCTTCTCTTTTGGCTCAGATGATAAAAAATCCGCCTGCAATGGGGGAGGCCTGGGTCTGACTTCTCGGTCAGGAAGATCCCCTGGAGGAGGGCATGGCAACCCACTCCAGTATTTTTGCCTAGAGAGTCCCCATGAACAGAGGAGCCTGGAGGGCTACAGTCCATGGGGTTGCAAAGAGTTGGGTACCACTGAGCGACTAAGCACAGCACACATAGTTCCTTTACAAAGTTGCATTAGTTTTAGGTGTACAGCAGAGTGATTCAGTTATACAGATACATATACCCAACCTTTTTAAAGATTGTTTTTTCCCATATAGGACATTACAGAGTACTGAGTTCCCTATGCTACACAATAGCACCTTATTAGTTAGCAGTATAAATAGTAGTATATATATGTCAATACCATTCTCCCAATTTATCCCTCCTACCTTATTCCCTAGTAACCGTGAATTTGTTTTCTTTCACATCTGTAACACTATTTGTGTTTTGTAACTAAGTTCATTAGTACTCTTTTTTTTTTTTTTAGATCCCACATACAAGCAATATCATATTTGTCTTTCTGGGTCTAACTTGTTACTTCACTCAGTATGAGAATCTCTAGGCCCATTCACGCAAATGGCATAATTGTGTTCTTTTTTATGGCTGAGTAATATTCCATTGCATATAGGTACCACATCTTCTTTATCCATTCCTCTGTTGATGAACATTTAGGTTGCTTCCATGTCTTGGCTATTATAAAGAGTGTTGCGATGAACATTGAGGTGATACACATACCTTTTGGAATTATGGTTTTCTGTGGATATATGCTGATGAGTGGGATTGCTGGGTTATATGGTAGTTCTATTTTTAGTCTTTTAAGAAACCTCCATACTGTTCTCAGTATTGGCTGTACCAGTTTACGTTCCCACCAACAGGGAAGGGGGTGTCCCTTTTTTTCCATGCCTTCTCCAGCATTTATTGTTTGTAGATTTTTTTATGATGGGCATTCAGACTGGTTTGAGGTGATACCTCACTGCAGTTTTGATTCGTGTTTCTCTAATAGTGAGTGAGCCATGTTGACCATCTTTTTGGCCATTGTATGTCTTCTTTGGAGAAATGTCTTTTTAGGTCTTCTGCTCATATTTTAGTTGAGTTGTTTGTTTTTTTTTAAATATTGAGCTACATGAGCTGTTTGTATATTTTGACAATTAATCCCTTGTCAGTTGCTTCGTTTGCAAATATTGTCTCCCATTATGAGGGCTTTGTTTTGTTTATGGTTTCCTTTGGTATGCAAAAGCTTTTAAGTTTATTTAGGTCCCACTTGTTAATCTTTGTTTTTATTTTCATTACTCTAGGAGGTGGATTGAAAAAGATATTGCTGCAATTTATGTCAAAGAGTGTTCTGCCTATGTTTTCCTCTATGAGTTTTATAGTGCCTGGCCTTATGTTTAGGTCTTGAATCCATTTTCAGTTTATTTTTGTGTCTGGTGTTAGGGAAGTGTTCTAACTTCATTCTTTTACATGTAAGTGGCTAGTTTTCCCAGCACCACTAATTGAAGGGGCTGTCTTTTCTTCATTGTATACTCTTGCCTCTTTTGTTACAGATTAGGTGACCATAGGTGTGTGGGTTTATCTCCAGACTTTCTGTCTTGTTCCATTGATTTATATTTCAGGTTTTTGTTCCAGTATCATACTGTTTTGATGACTATGGCTTTGTAGTATAGTCTGAAGCCAGGGCCTTCCTGTTTTTCTTTCTGAAGATTGCTTTGGCCCTTCAGGGTCTTTTTTGTTTTTGTATAGATTGTAAAATTTTTTGTTCTAGTTCTGTGAAAAATGTCATTGGTAATTTGATAGGAATTGCCTTAAATCTGGGAGTTGCTTTGGGAAGTATAGTCATTTCACAGTATTGATTCTTCCCATCCAAGAACATGGTGTATGTTTTCATTTGTTTGTGTCATCTCTGATTTTGTTCATCAGTATCTTATAGTTTCTGAATACAGGTCTGCTTCATTAGGTAGATGTATTCCTAGGTATTTTATTCTTTTTGATGTGCTGGTAAATGAGATTGTTTCCTTAATTTCTATTTCTGATCTTTCATTGTTAGTGTATAAGAATGCAAGTAATTTCTTTTGTGTGTGTGAGACTTACACGCTGCTGTATTTATTTATTTTTGGCTGCACTGGGTCTTCATTGCTGCACATGGGCTCTGTGTAATTGCCAAGAGCAGGGGCTCCTCTCTAGCTGCAGTGCACAGGCGAGTCACTGTGGTGGCTTCTCTCGTTGTGGAGCACAGGCTCTAGGCGTGCGGGCTTCAGTAGGTGCAGCGTGCAGGCTCAAGCAGTTGCAGCTTGCTGGCCCTAGAGCATGGAGTCTTCAGTAGTTGTGGCGGACGGACTTAGTTGCTCTGTAGCATGTGGAGTCTTCCCAGACCAGGGATCAAACCCATGTCCCCTGCATTGGCAGGCGGATTCTTATCCACTGTGCCACAAAGGAAGTCCAAGAATGCAAGAGATTTCTGTGTATTACTTTGGTATCCTGCAGCTTTACTGAATTCATTGATGAGCTCTCGTAGCTTTCTGGTGGGATCTTTAGAATTTTTTTATGTATAGTATCATGTCGTCTGCAAACAGTGTCAGTCATACTTCTTTTCCGATTTGGATTCTTTTATTTCTTTTTACTGTGTTGAATAATAGTAGCGAGGGTGGACATCTTTGTTTTGTTCCTGATCTTAGTGGAAATACTTTCAGTTTTTCACCATTGAGTATGATGTTTGTTGTGGGTTTGTCATATATGATCTTTCTCTTGTTGAGATATGTTCCCTCTGTGCCCACTTTCTGGAGAGTTTTTCTCATAAATGAGTGTTGAATTTTGTTGAAAGCTTTTTCTGTATCTATAGAGATGATCATATGGTTTTATTCTTTAATTTTTTAATGTTATATATCACGCTCATTGATCTGTGGATATTGAAAAATCCTTATTTCCCTGGGATAAATCCCACTTGATCATGGTGTATGTATGATCCTTTTACTGTGTTGTGGGATTTGGTTTGCTAATATTTTGTTGAGGATTTTTGCGTCTGTATTCATCAGTGATACTGGCCTGTAATTGTCTCTTTTCACAGTATCTTTGAAGCGGAGAAGGAAATGGCAACCCACTCCAGTGTTCTTGCCTGGAAAATCCCATAGACAGAGAAGCCTAACTGGCTACAGTCCATGGGGTTGCAAAGAGTCAGACACAACTGAGCGACTTTCACACACATTTTGCTTTCAGGTGGCTCTGATGATAAAGAATCCACCTGCCAATGCAGGAGACCCAGGTTCCATCCCTGGATCGAGAAGATCCCTTGGAGAAGGGAATGGCTGCCCACTCCAGTATTCTTGCCTGGAAAACCCCATGGGCGGAGGAGCCTGATGGCCCACAGTCCATGAGGTCACAAAGAGTTGGACACAACTGAGTGACTAATACTTGTCTAATGGTGGCCTTATAAACTGAGCTAGAAAGTGTTCCTTCCTCTGCAGTTTTGTGGAAAATTTTGAGAAGGAGCGATGTCAGCTCTTCTCTAAATATTTAATAGAATTCACCTATGAAGCCATCTGGTTCTGGTCTTTTTTGTTTGTTGGAAGATTTTTAATTATACTTTCAACTTAATTACTTGCGATTGGTCTGTTCTTATTTTCTGCCTCTTTCTGGTTCAGTCTTGGACCCATGGCTGCTAGAGCCAGACCCGTCCCAGCTGCAGGAGCAGTTTTGGATGTTTTGTAGGTGCTGAGTTTAGGAAGCTGTCAACAGAGATGTGACTTTGCAGTTTGAGCAGCTGTGAGGAGGGATTTCAGCTGTTCCTTCTTACTCACACAGCCCCTGAGGTTCAGCTGTGGTTTCAGCCCATCTTCTGGGCAAATGTCTTAGGGGAGCTATTCGTGCCCTCCTGGGATGCCGTGGGCAGATCCTAGCACTTGCTGATAGGTTTCTCAGTGCGTGTGTTGGGGGTGGTATTTGCGCCCTCATAGGACAGAAGGGTGAGTTCTGGCACCCACTGATGGGTTTCCTAGTAGCAGAAGCTCTCTGTGCCACCCCTTACCCCCCAGGACAGTGTGGAAAGATCCTGGAGCCCTCTGGTAGAATTCCTAGAGTGCTGGAACTGTCTGTGCCCTTCCACAAATACGTTTATAATTTTCTTTACAGGAGAACCTCCATTCTTACCAGAATCGTTTGACCGAATTCTTCTCGATGCTCCCTGCAGTGGAATGGGACAGAGGCCAAACATGGCATGTACTTGGACTTTGAAAGAAGTGATGTCCTACCAACCATTACAGCGAAAACTCTTCACTGTGGTATGTGATGCCACTTTGTTGTGGAAGAAAGGTGACCTAGTTTGATATTTTAAAGACTGAGAGCAGTTTTCATAGCAGCATTATCCACAGTAATTAAAATGTGGGAAAAACCCATGTGTCCATCAATAAATGAATGGATAAGTAAAATGTGGTTTGTACAAACAATGAAATTTTAGCCAGCCTTGGAAAGGAATGAAATTCTGATCCATGCTACAACATGGATGAATTTTGAACATACTTTGCTGAATTACATAAGTTAGACGTAAAAGGACCAAATGGTTTATATAGTGTCTAGAAAAGGCAAATTCATAGAGACAGAAAGTAGAATATAGGTTACCGGAGGCTGAAGGAGCAAGAGGACAAATCAGGAGTTAATGTTTCATGGTTCAGAGTTTCAGTTTGGAAGAGTTCAGGCGGTGGATAACGGTGATGGTTGTACAACAGTGTGAATATATTAATACTTAATGCCATTGAATTTTACACTTAAAAATGGTTAAAGTGGTAAGTTTTATATATACCACACACAGAGAGCACCAGAGACCTAGTCTTCCTTTATATTGACTCATTGTCGTCGCAGGCAGTAGTAGAATTTCTTCTCTGAGACATTGAATGAATTAGAAACATTCTGCTTTATCTTAAAAGTAGAGGGTTGTTAACATAGAGTTACTAACTGATGTAAAACATTTGGATATCCCTGGTAGTCCAGTGGTTAAGACTGTACTTGCACTGCAGGGGGGCACAGTTTTCATCTCTGAATGGGGAATTACGATTCCTTATGTCATGTGGCATGGCAAAAATAATTAGATAAATAGATAAATAGCTTTTAATAGACTTCCTAATCATCTTAGTGAATTAAAGGTGGGAAATCCAATAGAGGTGAACTCATTCATGAAATTGGGACGTGACAGCATCCAGTGTAGATGTAGAAGGACCAGGCAAACTTAGCAAGTCAGACTGGTCTCTGGGATGTTTCACAGGAGGCCCTGATAGAACACGTGAGAATTTCTCTCAGCCTTGCAAACGTGATTTCATGGATTTCCCAGGATGCAGACAGCAGTGGATCGAAGACGGTCCTGCCATTTCCTCTCAGCTCTCTCATTATAAACATACAGGCTATAGCAACAGCGGATATGCTCCGGTGATTTCCCTCTCTGGAGTTGTCTTTGAGTGCCTTTCTCTTCAGCACTCCTGGTGTCTCCTTTCCTCCCCAAAAGTGGCACTGGGAGTGGATTGTTTCAGCTTTTTCTTCTATACGGTCTTGAGAGAACACATCCTGGAAGTTGGAACAGCAAGCAGAAAAAGAAGCTTTGCTTATAGCTACAACCCACTTGGACGTTTGGGTAAAATTTTGTTGCTCCTGTTGTTTAGTCGCTAGGTCATATGACTCTTTGGGACCCCGTGGACTATAGCCTGCCAGACTCCTCTGTCCATGGCACTTCCCAGGCAAGAGTACTGGAGTGCGTAGCCGTTTCATTCCCCAGGGGATCTTCTTGACCCAGGGATCAGACCTGTGTCTCCTGCATTGGCAAGCAGATTCTTGACTGCTGAGCCACCAGGGAAGGCCGAGGATAAAAAATTAGGACCCTGTTTTAAGAGACGTGGCTTTTTGTTTGTTTCTGCTCGTTTAGGCATTTTAAGAGGCCGTTTGGGAGGAGATGTGTTGGTCTTAGTGACAAGGAGCAGCTGACCGTGTGCAAGAGAGAGTAAAACCCAGCACGTGAGCCTTTGGGTGAGGGTGGGAGTTGAGACTGGGGATACGTGTCTCCGCATCAGTTACTCTGGATACCTGGGTTTCATGACGGAGAAATGGGGAGGATGCCTCCACCTGATGGGGTTGCCTCCCTGGAGACAGTAACCATTCCTCTGGCAGTGATAAGATTTGTTGAGAAAAGCCATGTAATAGGCTCAAACAGCAGCTGGCAAAGTTTAAATTTTGATCAGTCTACTATGGTTAAGAGATATTAGTATATGCTTTTTTTCTTTTTTTAGATTTTCATTAACATTTTTTAAAAATTTAGGGATTTGAAAAAATAAGCTTTAATTATTTGGGACAGGTTCATTTTCATATTACACTTTATTTCTTGAACAAATCCTTACTGGGCAGCTCCTGTATGCTACAGTGCTAGGTGCTGATGATATGATAGTTAACCCTTGCCCTTTTACATGAGGTTTCTTTTATTTTTTTCCAACTAAAGTAATTTATTTATTCTGTTGGTACATAGATGACATAATTATAGACAAGTTTTGATACATAAGAAAACCCTTCTGTCCACCTCTGTTTGCTAAATGAATCATCACAGTAATTTTCACAATTTTTAACACAATACACAGTTTTCTTGGACTGAAGCAATCGCAAGAGCACATTGGTACTGGTCTATTACAGCTTACATGGGGTTTCTATTCTAACTGGTACTGTGCTTTGCAAGTCACTTCAGTTGTGTCCGACTCTTTGCAATACCATGGAGTCGAGCCTGCCAGGCTTCTCTGTCCGTGGGATTCTCCAGGCAGGAATACTGGCGTGGGTTGCCGTGCCCTCCTCCAGGGGATCTTCCTGACCCAGGGATTGAATCTGCATCTCTTAAATCTCCTGCATTGGCAGGCGGGTTCTTTACCACTAGTGTTACCTGCATTTCTAACTGGGGAGGAATATAAACAGAGAGACGAGTAAGTGATTTTGTGTATCCAAGGAGTGACCCTATGGAGCAAAGAGAGGAGCTGGGAGTGGGAGCACCCAAAGTGGAAGCAGAGAGACACAGATGATGTGCAGGGAGCAAGCCCTGCAGGGAAGGAGCAGGCTGTCTGGGCTGCTGCAGAGGTCCTGAGACAGGGGTGCCGCACCTGCCAGAACCGCAGAGGCTGGTGGGCTCAGGCAGGACAAGCCAGGCACACAGAGGGGAAGGCTGCAAGGGGCTGCTGTACATACGTCGGGAGGGCCACTCTGAGGCCGTGAGCTTTGACTCCCAGTGATGACAAGGAATACCGGAAGGGTTTTTTCTTCTGTTGGCTGTCCCTTGAGGCATATATGGTTTCAGTTCCTGACTAGGGATTGAACCCGGGCCCCAGCCGTGAAAGTGCAGAGTCCTTGGCCACCAGGGAACTCCCCAGGGAAGGGTTTTGAGCTGAGAAGAGGCAGTTTTAAAAGCCCCACTTGGGTTGCTGTGTTGAGAATAGATGGGAAGAGGGCGGGGAACGAAGCAGGTGGGAAACAGTTGGAATAATCCAGGTGAAAAAAAATCATGAAACTAGGAGCAGAATGGCAGCAGTAGGAGTTGTGAGACTCCTGGGTCTGTTCTGAAGGTAGAGGCAAGAGGATTTACTTGATGGACAGGAACCTGAGGGAAAGAGGCGTAAAAGATGATCCAGGGTTGGGGCCTGTACCCCAGGAAGGATGGGGGGATCCTTCTCTGGGAGGCTTCAGAGGAAGGTAGGTGTTCAGTGTGGGATGGGAAAAATATTGAGAAAGCAGTTGAATATGTGGGAACAGAAATCAAAAAGGACTCTCACGTAAAAATGGTGAATTTTCAGCATAAAAATGGTATCTAAACCCATGAAACTGAATGATGATATTTGGGAAAAGTCTTGGTCCAGATGGGCTGAAATAGCTCTGACTAATGAAATGCATCTGGTCTGGAACATTGTTTTTTTTCAATAGTCATATTTTTCTTTGTATACTTTTTATTTTGCATTGGGGTATAGCCAGTTAACAATGTTGTGATAGTTTCAGGTGTGCAGCAAAGGGACTCAGCCATACATACACATGTATCCATTCTCTCCTAGACTCCCTTCCCATCCTGGCTGCCATATAACACTGAGCAGAGTTCCCTGTGCTGTACAGCAGGTCCTTGTTGATTATTTATATATATAGTTGTTTAGTTGCTCAGTCATGTCCAACTCTTTAACGACCGCATGGACTGCCAGGCTCCTCTGTCCATGGGATTTCTCAGGTGAGAATACTGGGGCTGGTTGCCATTTCCTTCTCCAGGGGATCTTCCTGACCCAGGGATCTAATCCGTGCCTTCTGCCTTGGCAGGTGGATTCTTTACCACTGTGCTACCTGGGAAGCCCATCTTACGTATAGTAGTGTGTATATTATGTGAGACTCCTGGGTCTGTTCTGAAGGTAGAGGCAAGAGGATTTACTTGATGGACAGGAACCTGAGGGAAAGAGGCGTAAAAGATGATCCAGGGTTGGGGCCTGTACCCCAGGAAGGATGGGGGGATCCTTCTCTGGGAGGCTTCAGAGGAAGGTAGGTGTTCAGTGTGGGATGGGAAAAATATTGAGAAAGCAGTTGAATATGTGGGAACAGAAATCAAAAAGGACTCTCACGTAAAAATGGTGAATTTTCAGCATAAAAATGGTATCTAAACCCATGAAACTGAATGATGATATTTGGGAAAAGTCTTGGTCCAGATGGGCTGAAATAGCTCTGACTAATGAAATGCATCTGGTCTGGAACATTGTTTTTTTTCAATAGTCATATTTTTCTTTGTATACTTTTTATTTTGCATTGGGGTATAGCCAGTTAACAATGTTGTGATAGTTTCAGGTGTGCAGCAAAGGGACTCAGCCATACATACACATGTATCCATTCTCTCCTAGACTCCCTTCCCATCCTGGCTGCCATATAACACTGAGCAGAGTTCCCTGTGCTGTACAGTAGGTCCTTGTTGATTATTTATATATATAGTTGTTTAGTTGCTCAGTCATGTCCAACTCTTTAACGACCGCATGGACTGCCAGGCTCCTCTGTCCATGGGATTTCTCAGGTGAGAATACTGGGGCTGGTTGCCATTTCCTTCTCCAGGGGATCTTCCTGACCCAGGGATCTAATCCGTGCCTTCTGCCTTGGCAGGTGGATTCTTTACCACTGTGCTACCTGGGAAGCCCATCTTACATATAGTAGTGTGTATATTAATCCCGGTCAGTCATGGACTGCAGCACACCAGGCTTACCTTTCCTTCACTAACTCCCGGAGCCTGCTCAAACTCATGTCTATTGAGTCGGTGATGCCATCCAACCGTCTCATCCTTTGTTGTCCCCTTCTCCTCCTACCTTCAGTCCTTTCCACCATCAGGGTCTTTTCCAAGGTGTTAATCCGAAACTCCTAATTTACCCTCCCTTCCACCTTTCCGCTTTTGTAACTGTTTGTTTTTGAAATCTGACTTGTATATGTGTGCCACATCTTCTTTATCCATTGCTCTGTTGATGATGCCTCCGTGCCTTGGCTATTATAAATAGCGCTGCTATGAACACAGGAGTGCATGTGTCCTTTTTTATTTTATGTTGGAGTACAGTTGACTTACAGTGTTGTTTCAGGTGTACAGAAAAGTGAATCAGTTATACATATATCTACTGTTTTTCATATTCTTTTCCCATGTAAGTTATTACAGAATATTGATAGGGTTCCTGTGCTATATGGTAGTTCCTGGCTGATTATGTATTTATGTATATGTTAACTCCACCTCCTAGTATATCCCTCCCTGCTGCCTTTCCCCTTTGGTAATCGGAAATTTGCTTTTGTAGTCTGTGAGTCTGTTTCTGTTTCTATGTAAATTCCTTTGTATCATTTTTTTGGATTCCACACATAACTGATGTCATACGATATTTGTCTTTCCTTGTCGGGCTTATTTCATTTAGTATTGTGGGTGAGCTCAGTATAGCTTCAGGCGTCCTGTCTGCTGATGAGTGGTGAGTCTGTGTGTTCCTGTCTTGCTGGTTGTTTGGCCGCAGATGTTCCAACACTGTAGGCTGTTGGGCAGGGCCAGGTCTTGGTGCTAAAAGACCTGCTGGAGAGCTTATGCCAATCGGGATTCCCTGAGGTCTCTGCCACCAGTGACCTTGCTGCCACAGGGGGCCACAGCCAACCCCCGCCTCCCCAGGAGACCCTCCACAACGCACAGGTAGGTCCGGCCGAGGCTCCTGTGGAGGCACTGCTTTGCGCTGGGTCCCAGTGCACCTGAAATCTGTGTGTGCCCTCCCGGACTGAAGTCTCTGTTTTCCCCCATCCCGTGGAGGTCCTGCATTCAAGCCCTGCTGGTCTTCAAAGCATATGTCCTGGGGGCTACTCCTCTTGATGCCAGACCCTCAGGCTGGGAAGCCTGACGTGATGCTCAAAACTTTCACTCTGTGGGAAAACCGCTGCGATATAATTATTTTCTAGTTAGTGGGTCACCCACCGGTGGGTATGGGATTTATGTTGCAAAAGCGCCCCGCCTGCCGTCTCGCTGTGGCCTCCTCCTTGTCTTTGGAAGCAGACTCTCTTTACTGGTAGGTTCCAGTCCTTTCGTGTTGGCAGTGGTTCGGCAGTTTGTTGTGGTTTTGGTGTTTGTGTGAGAAGAGAGGTCAGGTCCTTGTACTCCTCTGTGTTGTCTGGAATCGAGGGGGTGGATGCTTGCTGGTCCTTGTTCCCTCACACCTTACGGGTGTGCAGGTGTGGTGGCCCTTGCTTGTTCCTGGGATAGCAGGGGAGTGACAGTGCCCGCTTGCAGGTCTTTCAGCAGCGGCAGTGGCCTGGGCCAGCCTGTGACGCCCTCAGTGGTGTTGGTGGCATGCGCCCACCCCTAGAGCATGTATGACCATCGTCCTGGGAACAGGCATGGGGAAGGCAGCTCTTATGGTTTCTCTGCCCCTCTCCTTGGATGCCCCGCCCCGCCCAAGGACGGCGCCTTGCCTCTCTGTCAGGCCCTGGCTGCTGCTGCACGCAGCCTCACTTGCCGCAATGCCGCCTTTTCAAGCTGTCCCCATGCAGCCAACCCCGGGCCTCTCCCTGGGACTGTCTCCAAAGCCCGAGCTTCCGTAGCCAGTCTCCACCTGTACCAGCAGACGGATATCTCAGGCTGAGGAGCATGGGGTGGAGGTGCCGGCCCTCTGAGCGGGCCACTCCTCTGGGTGCTGCAGACTGGAGGGGTTCTTCCACTGCCAGTGAGGGGACTTGCCAGGGTGGAGGAATCTTTCCTCCTCCATTCACAGCTCTCCCTGTCTGATTCCATTCTCTTGCTTTTTCTTTTGCCCGGTTATGTGGAGGTCTTCTGGTCCCTTCAGAAGGCTGAGGTCTTCTGCCAGCGTTCTGTAGATGTCCTGTGCGAAGTATTCCACTTCCGGATGCTGTTTTGCATATGCATTTATATGCATTCCAACGTGCACTTGCTCTGCTGACGCCCGTGGTCTGACCGCTCTTGTCTTCAGGCGGTGGAGCTGCTCAAGCCGGGGGGCGTGCTGGTGTACAGCACGTGCACTGTCGCCCTGGCAGAAAATGAGGAACAGGTTGCCTGGGCCCTCGAGACGTTTCCCGGCCTTCAGCTTCAGCACCAGGTGAGGACCGTGGCAGCTGTCTCCGGGTGGTCCAGTAGGTCACGGAAGCGTAAGCGTAGTGATAAACCCAGAGAGTTACATGAAGGGATACGTCATGTAAAACTCCTGAAACAAATCTTGTGGAGCTCAGGGCGGTTTCTCCGATGAAAGCCATTCCAGATGGTCCTGGAACATCTGGAATTTTCACATCCTGATCCAGGATTTCCAGGCCTTCACTCTTACTGACCAGAGATATGTTAATATGTACTTTGTTATCCAAATGTTATTGACTGGAGACGTATCAGTATTCACTTACATAATATATTGCCAGCCACAGGTGTTAGTTTCTGCAAAAATCCCCCAGTCAGTAATGTGTTTAAATGACCATAGAACTCAGGTGAATTTTTGATACATGTTTGACTTGTGGCTCTTGTTCATGTTATTTGGAATTTTGTTTCTAAAACCCTTTCCCCCCCTCTCAGTCCTGTGTTTTTCTGGTAGGGGAAAGGGTGAGCATTTTTTCTCATGACATATCAAAGCCCAAACAGGCTTTAATAACTGGGATTCAAAAGACTAGCCAAGCGGGGGAAGACAGGTTTATCTCTTCCTTTGGTTTCTTAGATAAGATAGAGGACATTTTAAAAACTCCCTTGTACTTTCTTTTACTTAGGACTGCTTTTTAGTTCTGGTTTTTATTAAAATATATTTATGACTAGATTTTTCAGCCCATAATGTTTGAGACTAGGTTTAAATCTGTAGTAATGCTCACATTAATTCAGATACATTGGACATTTAACTTCAGACTTTCCAGGACAGAATTCTAGTAAGTAATGGGATACGTAACTAGAAAGCAATCTGGAGATGCTTTCTAGACTCAAAAATTAAGATAATTACATTGTAGATGAAAAGACTTGAGAATTCACTCCAATTTTTTTTTTTTGTGTGTGTATACATATATATTCAATGTATACTACAAGAGATGGAACCCCACCATGTGTTAGTAGACAGTAGGTTTTCTGATGTAAGCCTAAAAAAATGTATCTTCAGTAACATAAACATTTATCTGTGAAATGGTGCCCTAAGTTAGGCTTGTGCAATTTTTGGAGTAGCGGTTTACACAGATCACGCAGATCCTTATGATACTTTATTCTCCTAATCAGTGCAGCCTTCATTTTCTCATCTCTTTAAATACTCTAGTACATTTAAAAAACAACAAAAAAAGAGAAATTTTTATCATCCAATTGGTATGGGCCAGAGAGAGGCCTCTTGTCAGATGCCTCCTGTCAGCTTTGGGAGGGTCTGACAAATAAAGCTAAATTTTCATCTTGTGATGTTATTGATAATGATGTTCCACTGTATGTCAGGCATGATATCACCTTATTTATTTAAGCCTCAGAACTGAGCATTTTATCTGTTTGGTAGATGAGGAAACAGGTAAGTTACTGTTCTAAAGTCACACAGCTGAGATGTGGCAGAGCTGCACCTGGAATCCATGTGTTGCTGACTGGTGCTCAGGCCTTCTGCATGTTGTGGTCCTTGATGAGCATAAAGCCCATCCTAGGAGTTCAGTCATCAAGGGACTGCTCTTACCATTATCCTACTTTATTATACAGAAAAGCAGCATGTCCATTTCTCTCTTTCTCTCTCTCTCTCTCACACACACACACACACACACGCACACAGGTATTTACTTATTTTTCGGTTTCTGGAATTGGTAGTAGTTACAACTGAGTTTGTCTTTTAACACGAATGGTGCACAGGCACTCTTACTAACACGAGGGTGTTCATCTGTGTTTATTCTTCTCCCGAGCAGGACCCACAGGTGGGAGGAGAAGGGATGCTGGGAGCTGGCCTGACACCTGAACAGTTGAAACGTCTGCAGCGATTCGATCCCTCTGCAATGCGGTCACTGGACCGTGACATTGGTTCTCTGAGAGACGCCAGCATAGAAGACCTGGTGTGGCTGGCAAATAAGGATTGTATAGGTTTTTTCATAGCAAAATTTGTAAAATGCAAAAGTGCACAGTAGGAGGATCTTTAAAAATGAAGATTCCAAACGTGTGCCATGTGGTTGTTATTATTATTTTTTAAACCAAACTCATCAAACCATGTGATTGATGTTGTGGTTGGTGGAGAAACAGAAAAGGCTGCCAGCTCTTAAAAGGAGGTGTCTGGAACGTATTTTCATTTGGGGTCTTTGTTTTAATTTGTAAAGAATGCAAGTAATTTTTAATGTTAAAATGAGTGGATTTCACAAAAGGAATAAAAATAGCAGTATTTAATTTGGTTATAATACATGTTTTCTGTTACTGAGTTCCTAAGGATGAGTTCCTTCAGAATTCAGGGTGTGTAGTCCGTAACTTACTTATCATGTGCCAGGAACCGAGCTGAGGATTTTACTTGACTTCTTCTGTTTATTATTTGGTATATCAACCCCTCTTTCAGATGAGTTCTGGATCACTCCCAAATGACAGTCACCCTTCACTGTGTTTTCTTTTTCCTTCATGTTTTAAACTAAAAACTAAAATGAATTTTAACTCTGTAGATTAGAAATGAGACTATTATAGAATTTGGGTACCTTTTATCATCTAATGGAATGTACAAATTATTAGAGGTATGATTGGTGAGAAAGAGAAAACCGTCTTGTGAGAGCTGGGAAGTGGTCAGTGTTTTCCTGCCAACTCCATAGAACACCAGCCCCAGACCATGCAGCTGTGATTAGGATAGATCAAGATAAAACAAGACCACTTCACCATGAAATCTGAAATCACCCAAACCACAGAGGTGACCAGACATCTTCCATAGTGGCCAGTATACGTGGACTGCCTTTGTAAAACGACTGTACCTGTGGGCTCGCTTCATCCCGCATGCTTTCTAGATAAGATCTATTACAATACCCACCATTGGTTAAAAGGTGTCTCGTGTCATGTTAAATGTATCTGTTTTGTTAATTCGAATCACCTCAAAATTCCTGAGCCTTTGGGAATTTAAAGTGGATAGTTGGAAACAATTGCCTAATAATTTTTTTCCCCTCCCCCCTTCACAGGTCTCCATTGGGCTTGGCTGGTGGCTCAGTGGTAAAGAATCTGCCTGCCAATGCAGGAGATGCAGGTTTGAGCCCTGGGTTGGGAAGATCTTGTCGAGAAGAAACTCAGGCAACCCACTTCAGTATTCTTGCCTGGGAGATTCCATGGATAGAGGAGCCTGGTGGGCTACAGTCCATGGGCTTGCAAAAGAGTTGGACATGACTTAGCAACTAAACAACAACAAAGGGTCTCCATTAGGAATTTCTCGAAACTCTTCGTGTGTAGTGAAGAATGCAAGGTCTCGGATCAGGTGAGATCTTCAGAGGCCTCTGCTCTTTCTTCACAAGCCTTTCTTCACACTCCTCCCTGCAGCTGGGCTGTCTGCACCCCTTGGACCTCTGACTCCTCCTGTCACAGCACTTGGCACATCACCCTAGGAAACGAGGCATGTCCCTGACCCCTGCCCCCAGGTAGGCAGGAACCTTGCCCTTTCTGTACAGCTTCCGAGCAGATCACTGTTACACCCTTACTGAAGGAGGGAAAAAACCACACCAAGTGCCCTAAGATTCACTATGTAACTGACTTCTTTCCATCCCTCATTCGGCCTCATACCCAGCAGGTGTCATCTGTCTAAAGGGAAACGCTCCTGACCTGTGTACTTCTGTTTCCAGGGCTTGGCATACCCTTGGAACTTTCAATGTGATTTTAAAACACAGAAAAGTCCATCCCTTCTCTTGCTCTCTGCAGAACCTTAGGTGCTAGGCTGGGATGGAAATGGTCGGGAAGAAGCCTCGTAGTAAACATGCTAAGTTTCGATTGATACCAGCAAACACCAAAATATAAACAGTTCAGGCAAAACAGAAGAAAAATAATTGCATATTGAAAACAGTAATGACAGATAAGAAATAGGATTAACATTTGTTCCTTTAACAGACATTTTCCAGTGGTTTCCTTTAAAAAAAAAAAAATTGGAACACAAAACACATTAAATCTTAAGGAACGCAGACATTTAAGAAAAAATATGATAGATGGAAGAAAGGGAAATGTGGAGGAGAACAAATACATTTTTTTAAACATATTTAATGTTGTCATAGTTATTTCGGAAACAAGCATTTTAATTCCACAGTGAGTACATTTTACTTCAAAACCGTGTATCACATTTTAAGTAGTAAAGTACAAATACTTAAAAACGTAACTTAGCCACAATTCAACCACTGACCCAGAGACATCTAATTACCTGTTGTCTCCACCAGAGTGACTCTTGACCTGTTAACAAGATTGGACCAGCAGCATCATGTCATTGAGCCAAGGGTGAGGAATTAAAATGAAGATCTGATGATGGATCCGTTTAAAAGGGAAAAAATAAAATTCAACATCGGAGGCAAGAATTGCTGAACATGTAAGGATGAAGGTGAGAGGAAGTTGACGTTGCTGTGCTCAGACCCCTGGAGACCTTTGACCTGCTGGAAGCTGGCACTTGTCAGTTGTCGTGGGGAGGGGACTGCAGCCCATGACCTCCCCACCCCTGGAAGATGAGCCACATGCGGGAAGTGCAGGTAAGTGTTTAGCATACTTTCAACTGCAAGAATCACTCCTGAAATGGCAATTAATTACTGCTAATAGTAAACAGTGCAGAAGCCAGCTCTTTATTTGTTTGATACGAATGACTTTAAACCAGGCTTGGTGAACAGTTTGGTGTAGCTGACAGTGAAGGTTTAACATGAATGCAGAGCAGACCATGTTCAAATGTGGCATTGTCCAAAGTACAGGATAACTAAGATGGCCTACATTTAGCAGCACCTTTTTGTAACAGTAACTTAAATGAGCAGTAGAGAGAGAGCAGAGGAAAAAACGAAATGGGTTTGACAAGAAAAAAAAAAAAACGCACAGAACTATTCAGAACATTTCCAGCATTTTCTAGGTTAACTACAAAAATCATGATTCTACAACCGAGTTGGTTAAGCTGAAACCTTTGCTGTGTGAAAAGACTTAGAATTTTACATTCTACGAGTCAGTAAATATCCCATTGTCCTTGGGATTGTTTCTTCATTTACATATTTCGCACACACCGTTTACACATACACCCACTACACAGTCTTCACAGATAGACGCGCTTATGTCAAATCCTACAATAGAGGTTTCTGAGGAACACTCTGATTTGGACTAATGTGTTCACAGTAAAGTGAGAAACGAAGGGTCCAGGTACAAAATTTTTTAAAATGAAATCTGTTAATGTAGTTCTTTGAAAGGGATTAATGGTAGCAGCAAAAAGGATACATACCAGTTATACCTCAAGAATTTAAATATTCCAAAGTCATGAACTGGGATGTAACTTTGAATAGGAAAGGTTGGGGGCTGATGATTAGTGGACATCTTACCGTGATGGAAAGTTGACTGGAAGTATTTTATAAAAGTAACTTTAATTGGAACATGGTTTCCCAATGATGTGACTAATTTACACTGAAAATTTTTATATTTTGACTAGTGTTGAGGGAAATGGTTCCTCTATTATCTGATAAAACACTATATGTATAATTCATTTTTATAACTCTTGAGTTTTCTTTGGGGGAGGAAAATAAGGAATTAAACATGAAACAATTTTACTTGTAAAGGTCCAACGATATTTGGCAAGAACCTGGAATAACCAAAGAAGCGAAATAAAAATAGCCTAACTTATTTAACAAAATAAGAATTTTTAATGTCCAGGTCTGAAGGTAGGCAATCATAGAGAGGAGTTTTCCAGGAACAGACTTCAAGTGCCAGGTCCATGCACACCTAATACTGTCTTACCTGTCCAGGCATTACTGGACAGATGGACACGTAGAGAGAGCAGGTTACAGCCTCAGCGTGACAGCCACCTCGCGGGCTGCCGCCAGCGTGTCCCTGACACCAGGCTCAGCATCTTCTGGCTTCCCCTTCAGGGCAGGTGTCCCACGCAGGAAAACCTCAACGTCTTTGTTCACTTCAAGTCACCTCATTTTGCCCTGATTTCTTCTGAAGAGCAGAAACTTTGGTTATAAGAAGCACTTCTAGGTTTTGACGGACAGTGAAAGTGTCGGAGTGGGTGGGGGAGATGGGGATGGAACGGGAGGCGATGGATGGAGGAGATAAGAGGGGAACAGCCAGCGGGGCGGGAGGAATCAGGGTCTCTGATTTTCCCCTGAAATAATTCTACAAGCTGTGTAAACGTTTCTCCCTACAACAGACACTCGAACACACAAGAGATCGGACATTTCCAGTGGAACACTCACAGTTAAAAGCGGCCCGTATTTTTCCTCTCCAGGGGCACGACCAAGGAGCCAGCAGGTAGGAGCTCTCTGAGCGAGTCCCCTTTGGCAGCGAGCTCCCTGCTACGCCCTGGCGGCTCCTGCAGCAGCATCGTGAACGGGGGAGCCAGGTGGGTGTGCGCCGGTGGCCCAGGCTGGATGCTTCTTGCGTCTTCCACACTCACACCCTCCACTTGCTTGCACATGCTCACCCCCAGACCCACACACACACGGGTTCCAGCTCTTAGACTCCAGTGCTGTGACCTCAGACACTAGCTACGCAGGACGTGGTCGTCACAATCAGTGTGAACTGCACGGAGTAGAACAACCCTTGGAGTTTGGTTATATATTTCCCATAATTTATGGTCAGAAATGATAAATTTACAAGGATGGTGAAACATTCAGAAATCAAACCTTTTCAAGTCAAGCAGCCACACATATTTACAGTATGTACAGACTCTAGTGAATGGGGATGGGCGTTGAGTCGATGCTATTACAAATTTCCTGAAGGTGGGCTTTTCTAGTCCCTGTAATTCATAAAGCAGGTCTGCTGACTTGGCATTAAGACTCTAAAATAGTGTGATCAAACTGATATATATATATTATATATAATATATATAATTATTGTAAGAAGGTGTTTGCAGAAATAACATTTACAAACTGTCTATACAGTACACAATACTAGTACATAGAAAATAGATTCTGACTTTATGATCCCCTTTGTGTAAGGCAAGACTGAATCTGTCCCCAAATTTAGTCAGCCGGAGGTACAAGCAAGAAACAGTGGTCCATGGATGAATATGCAAATCAAGTGCCTACATATTAAAAAATCGGCAAGAATCAGGAAACTCCACTTTTTATCTGGGCCAGTTCTGGCCCACTGGATACATCAACCACATTTTCGAAAACATCAGCTATGCTTCTTAAAATACCAACGCCACTCAGACGGCAGCAGATTTGTTCGAGTGGCAGCTACCCCAGATGGGGTTCAAGGTTCCGTAGACAACCAGAGGCCTGCAGCCTTTCCAGGCCAATTGAGAGAGCACTTACAAAAGAAAAAAAAAAGTGTATTAATACTCTATTATTTCATGCTGTTGCTATCCAAGCAACAGCAGTACAAAATATACAAGACAAATCACATATGATTGCAATGTAGACCCCCTTCTCCCCAAGATCGATTTGGGCGGGTGGTGGGTATACAAGACTTAAAAAAAACAACAACACAAAAGGGCAGAAAAGTCATTGGCGGATGTAAACATCCCTGTTCCAGTCCGCAGCCTCGTTCCGTCTCCGGGACACCCCTTCCCCATCCTTGTCACAGTAGCGATCCTTGGATTTGTGGCGGCTCCGCTGTTTGTTGCACTCGTTGTGGTCCTGCTCTCGGTCCGGGTCCCTGGAGCGGTGCCGAGTCTCCCTGTGTCTGTGCTCACCGCCCCCCCGGGGCTCCTCTCGGTGGGCGTGGTCACGGTGGGGCGCGTAGTGGTCCGCGTGTTCCTGCGAGTACCCTTCCTTGGGCTCCACGTAGGCGGAGTCGCGACTCTCCTGCGTCTCCGAGTCCAGGGTCTCTTGCCTGGAGAGGCCTCGGCTGGTGCCACTGCGATGGTTGTGGTGCTGGGTGGAAGAACGATGCTGGGCTTTCTTGATCGGTTCCGGGCAGGGTTCTTCTTCAGCTTGGGAAGCAGAGCGGGCCGGAGCCCCGCGATCCATCCTCTGATCCCCTTGAGAACCCTGGAGACAGAGGAGCAAATACAGGAGAAGCCCCGTCCCAAAGGGAAGTCCTTTTAAGTCCAGTCCCTTACAAATTAACATCAAGTCCAATGTAATACAAACGCTACTGGATGTTACCAAAAGAATTAAGCAAGCAAGCTGGGTTAGATTTCATTTCAGCCTTTTAGAGACTTTGAACAGAGTAACTTTTTTTTTCTTTTAGATGAAGGTAGGGATTTCTTTTATATGTTCCCTTGTGGTTCAAATACAGATACAAATTCCTGAGATCTGTCTACACATGGGTATATACTGAGCCACACCTCTGCTCAGATACAGGTGGGAAGATAAATTCTCGGAATGTTGGCTTTAAGGAAAAAAAAATGATAAAGTCAGATGCTTAAATGGCACTTAATGAGACCAGCACTAGCATAAGATAGTCACATATATCAAATTATTATTAATACAACCCTCCATGCTCATCTATGAAGGGTCACGAGATGCAACCCTTAGGAGAGCCCCATGAGGTTGGTGCCATTAGATGCCTGAGGCACAGGGCCCGGGAGGGATTTGAACCCAGGCAGTCTTGAGTCCACAGTCTGTGCTGCCAGCCTGTAGAAAGTTTCTCCTCTCTTCCTGTCTTAATGGAGTTAGTGGTCTGTGGTAACCTAGAAGGGGGGATGGTGGGAGGGGATAGAGCTGATAGACATACAGCTGTTCCACTTCCTTGTAGGAAGAAACCCTTACAACCCTGTAAAGCAACTCTACACCAATTAAAAAAGAATATGGGGAGAGGGGATCTACATTCACAGGATGTTGTTTACACTGCTTTTCTTACAGGCACACAGCTCACTCAGGAGAGAGCTGCCCGATGGGAACAAACGCTGTGTTGGCACCCCGGGCGTGGACCAGGGCTCCGCTTACCTGTGAGTTGGAGGCTAGCGTGGGGCTGACGGGCAGGGTGGAGGTGGCTAAAGTGCGGCTGAGAAGGGGGTTGGGGAGACTGCTGCTGGGAGGGTGGGTTGCCTTCCAGTAGGCCTCCAGGTAGTCGGCCAGGTGTTCACAGGCGTCCTCGAGCTGGTTCTCATCCAGGATCACATCAAACAGCTCCTGCAGGGGCAGACATTACAGATGGCACCCTGACACCAGCCCCCAACCTCCCTGCCACCTTAGAGGAGAAAGCAGGGAGCCCCTTGGTCTCTGCTCTTGTTGCCTGACTCCTCCACACACTGTCCTCTAGCGTCAGCTTACAAGCATCGGTCCTCCTCGGGTCAGTGTTGACTGATACACGTGTATCAGTGACTAGGAAGTGGACAGGTGTAATAAGTTGTTAAGGGCATGATAGAAAATTTGCTAACAGTGAAAAAGAATTGACCCTACATTAGACGAGAGATGTAAAAAACAAAATAAGACTATAAGCCAAACAGTATAGGAAGAAGTCTGTTTTCGACATAGAGACTGTGAAAAGGGGACTCTTGGAAATAGCTGCGGCAAGGGAAGGACATGAGGAAGCCAAAACAACCTAGGAGGCAGGCAACATATGCGTCCGTATAGCTGGTTCACTTTGCTGTACAGTGGAAACTAACACAACATGGTAATTATCCTCTCATTAAAAAAAGAAGCCAAAACAAAACCCAGAAGCATAGTGTGCACAACATGGATTCAAGGTAGGAATGGGTTCCGGTGTCAGAATCTGCTTACTGCCTAGTTTGGAAATTTGTGTCTACATGGTTTCAGATCAGTTTCATAGATGGTGATAAAGAGCCAGCAACTTGCTCCCAGATTAGAAGTGAATAATAAACCAACCCCAAATAGATCCATCTTTCCAACCAAAGTTCTGAAACAACAGTTGTGTTTCATTTATGATACTATGGAAGTGTTAGATGTTAACAAAGCTACATCCCCATGGAACACACTGTAGCCGTTTGCAAGCCATGACCATGACCTAGACATGTGCTCATGGCAAGAGGTGGACAGTTCTCCACTTTGGGAAGAAGCCCACTGCTAATGGAGAGGATTCTCTTCTGGACAAGTGTTTACCTATTGTCTGGTTTTTGTTAACAGAAAGCGGGGCTGATGACTTCAAGTGGATTATACTGAACAGAGAGACTTACTGGAGGACACTGAGCTAGCTTATCTGCCGCCACCATCTGGACATTGAGGTGCTTCGCTTGAGATTTCCCTCGAGACTTTATTAACCTCTGTAAAACCTGCAAAAGATGAGGTTTTTAAGCAGGAGTGTCTGTACTCAGGTAGACAACAAGTTTCATTATTCACTCTTTTCTCTGGGACATTTTTCATACAGCACTCTCGGTTTACTAGGCAAGAAAATAGAATATTTAAGATGATCTGGAAAATTAATACATCTCGGTTGCAAGCTTCAAAAACCACCAGCATGGGGATTATTTTGAACCTTTTTTTAAGGCTAGCACTTCTCAAACTTTATCGCTCATGATTTATGTTTTTAAAAACTGTTGAGAAATCCCAATAGCTTTTTATGTGAACTAGAATATTTACATACTAGACATTAAAACTGGGAAATTCATTTAAGAATGACCAATAAACCTGTTGCATGTTAACATATTTCACTTATTTCAATAAAAATAGCTAAATTGTTTGCAAATTTCTCGACAGCCTGACTTCACAGAAGATAACCAATGTTTTCTCTTTCTACATTTAATCTGCCACAGTACATTACTTTGAAATACGTGAAGAAAATCCAGCCTCTTCCAGATACATAATTCAGAAGAGGAGGAGTATTTTAGTAACCTTTTTCAGATAACTGTGGATATTTTTCTTTGATACTACAGTAAAGATTAGCTGCCATGTGACATCTGAAACCCTACTCTCTATTAAATTCCATTGATTGGTCCTGAAATTTGAATGGCATGTCATTTGTTCTTTCCAATAAAAACGGTGTTCTAGGATGACTCCAATAATCACACCAGTACTTGTCCTCAAATAACTGACTTTGAGTATGCAGCTGAAGAACTTGACATGTAGCACCTTTTTGAAGAGTCAAAATTTAATAAACAATTTTACTTCTTCATCAGAACTTTTTTTTAAAGTACCACAATAACATTTTATTGACTAAATATTAAAATAACAAATAGGATATATTTGGCTTAAAACTAATATCACCAGTTTTTGTATTTTTAGTGTAGACACCAGAAATTATAAAAGAGTTAATGCTCGTAAAATCTTAATTCCTAGCACAATTAACTTATTAATACTCAGACATTTCACAAGAATCCAGCTAAAATCATAGGCAAAAGAGCCATCTTCTCTTCTAACTAACTTGAAGGTTGCCAGTAAAAAAATCTGCACCTTATTCTGACCTAGTCTGGGACATAGATTTATATTTTAGTAATGCCTTTAGACAAGAGGAAGGATCTCCTATCAAAATACATACCCAGAACTAATGTATCCAATGTTTTCAAACTCCACTAAGAAAGTGGCACTAGATGGGATTTTCATTAGGACACTAAGTGAAACTTTATGACCTGGAAGTGCATGGTGAGGAGGAATGCAAACAGCTGCTAGTGCTGTTGTGGTCTTGCTTCCTGCTTAGACATTTCCCACCACTTTTTTTGCACCGTCAGTACAAAGGTCAGGCCAGTGGAAGAGGAGGAGAATGTTTGAGGATTATCAGGGAAATGACCTTCTAGGCCCTCTAAAAGTATCTCTAAGCCTCCCCCACCAGGAATCCACAGGCCACACTTTGGAAATCACTGTTCTCAGCCGTGAAACCTATCATCACTCTGCTTCTATGAACCTTAACACTTCTCACCTACCACATCTGTCTTCAAATCCTTAGTGATGGGTAAAGCAGCAGCCCGTCTGTAACTGGAAAGCAGACTGTGAGGACACATTTTAGGCAAGTCTCACTGGAGAACAAACGGCAACAGCCCTGCTTACCTTAGGAGAGGAAATCTTGACATACACTATGATAGGGGCCAGAGAGGTTTTACTGAGCTGGGCTGGGTGATTGATAGTGTCCGCGTCAAGGACCACCAGCTGCAGTGTTCTTGCAAGTTCAAAAATCCTTTCGATTTCACTCTGAACTTCCGCTGTAAAAGGTAAAGCAGAACTTGATTACTTAAAAGTTCAGCATTTCTAGACCAGATTGAGAGAAAGTAAAATGGTTACTCAGGCAGGGGAGCTGTGGTTGATGTATACAGGTAAGAGAGCTGATAACAGGCATCGTTTGCAAAGAGCCATTCCTTCACAACACCTCGAGAATTGAAGAATTCCTCTCTCAACCAGTTATGAAATTTATTTCCAGTTTACCACGATATCTGTGAGAGTCAAACTTTTTGGCTCTCTGTGCTTATTTATTTTGGGGGCTATGAACCGTCACTCCGTGGAGTCATGTTATTAAAATGTTGTAAAATAGAAACATGAAGAGAGCTCTTCCTCGTGTGTGTTTCTGACCACTCAAGCCTAGCACCCGTCACCAGCCTTCCTGTCACTGCACGGGCTTATCTGCGTTTACATGCCAGCTCTTGGTATGGAGTCTAGAGATGTTTATGAGCAAGCTGAACTATAGCAGGAAACAGATTTTCAGAATGTCTACAAAAAACCTAGCCAGAAACACGCTTCTTGTATTTTCCACCAACAAAAAGATGGTCCTGTAACATTCATGCTTTAAAAGGGCAGTTATGTATCAGAGGCAGCACCTCAGATATATAATCTGTCAGACTTACAGAAAAACATAAACAAAATTTACTTGAATGCCAAACTATTTTCATTCAGTTCATCTATTTCTCTAGTCTCTCTCTTGAGTGTAAAAGGGGCTGTCCTAGAATATTTTCTCTGATGATGGATATGAATACCTGAAATGTAACTAATGTGAATAACTAAAATTTTGAGATTCAGGTAAAAGTTAGATAGCCAGGAACTACGTTTCTAAATATCACAGCTCTGTAAAGGATAATATGTAGCTTGCAGTGCCCACTGCAGTCATGAAGGGCCGCTCCCGTGAGATGCCTGGACATGCAGGACACGATTTAGTTCCTCTTGTGCATTTCATCCACACAGAAGGCTCCTGGAGACAATTTTCACTTGTGTATTATTCCAGAAAAGGCAAGCCACTAGTCGTCTGCCTCTTACCACTGAGAGTCCTTTTGTTTACCTGGATGTCTTTAAAATGCCCCAAACTACTAGTGATATGAGCTTTAAAATAATATTTGGTCACATTACCACTCATGACACAGTTTTGCTAAAAGAAAAAAAATCTATTAAGCTTCTCAATAGACCAGTTTATAAGGAATACAGAGAACAGACAGTTGTATAAACAGTTGTGTAAAATTACACCAGTGTAATTTAGTTAGCAAAATTCAGTCTCTGAATACCCTGCAGGATAAGTAAGATAACTGACCTAGTTTCTTAAAAAAATTACAAGGAGATAAAAGATGATATGGAAAACAGAGAGAGAGATTCAAGGAACTAAGAACCAATCAGAGTGTGTGACGTTTATTTGGATCCTGATTCAAACAAAGAGTAATTTATATATTTTATGATGCAGAAGTGAATAAAGTGTTTGTGTGTATATGTGGTGTGTGTGTGTGTATAAAATGTATGTGTTTGTATCTATCTAGTATATGACAGCTGGGAAATGATACATAGCTGAGTGGCAACCTGATTCCAGGGGGTTATTATTAAGGTACAATAGGGACTTCCCAGGTGGTCCAGGGATTAAAACTCCATGCTGCCAATGCAGGGGCCCAGGTTTGATCCCTGGTCAGGGAACTAGATCTTGAGTGTGGCAACTAAAACCTGGTGCAGGCAAATAATAAATAAATATTAAAAAAAAGAGGTACAATAATGGCATGGTTTACATAAAAGCAGTAGCCCGTCTGTAACTGGAAAGCAGACTATGAAGACACATTTTAGGAAAGTTTCACTGGAGAACAAACGGTAACAGCCCTGCTTACCTTAGGAGAGGAAATCTTGACATATACTATGATAAATACATACTGAAATATTTACAGATAATATAAGTATCTTGGATTAACTTCAAAGTAAATGGTTGAAACTAGGTAACAAGTACCTGGGCTTTCTTACAGCATTACTGTTCATATATATTTCCTTCAATCATTCCTTTTGTAACTATGTTCTAAAACATTACTAATACTGTTATTTGCTCTCTCCTCTTGCTTCTTAAATTTTTATTCCAGTTATAACCTTGCTTCTCTGTGCCCTGTGTTTTCACAAGCCACCGATCACCAGTAGTAAAGTTCCAATCTAAGTTTATTGTAAGCATTAAAAAATTTGATTAGTTTACAGCTGACATCATACTCAGTGGAAATTCTAGAAGCTTCTCCTCTGAGATTAGAAACCACACAAGGATGCGCACTCCTGCCACTTCTTTCAACATAGTATTGAAAGACGTAACCAGAGCAAGTAGGTGGGAAACAAAACCAAGGCATACAAATTGGAAAGGAAGTAAAACTCTCACTGTTTGTAGCTGACATGATGAGCTATATGTATATAAAACTCTAAAGACTCCACCAAAAGACTGTTAGAACTAATAAATGAATTAAATTGCAGGATATAAAATTAGTATGCAGTACAGCTCAGTGGAATAAGATGAGTCTCTCTCTCTCTCTCACACACACACACACACACACAATCGTGCCATTTGCAACAAGACTAATGGACCACACACACACACAATCGTGCCATTTGCATCAAGACTAATGGACCACACACACACACACAATTGTGCCATTTGCAACAAGACTAATGGACCCCTCCCCCACCCCCCCCCACACACAATCGTGCCATTTGCAACAAGACTAATGGACCTTACCAGCATTATGCTAAGTGAAATGAGACAAATATATAATCTTACTGAAATGTGGAACTGAAAAAAAAAAAAAGCAACAAGTTAATAGATACAGATAACAGGGAGTGGTGGAGGGTGATCAAAAGTGCAGTTAAGTCCCAAGGATGTAATTGGAGTTAGTGACACTGTCTATTTGAAAGTTGCTAAGAGAGTGGATCTTAAGAGTTCTCCTCACAAGAAGAAAATTTGTAACTACGTAAACTTGTAAGTAATCTTTCTGTGATCATTACACAGTATATACATGTGTCAAATCATGTTGTATACCTGTCAGTTAAGTTTCATAAAAAAGAAATTTGATCACCAAGATTTTCATCTGTGTATCAGTTAATGACAGCTATTCACACAGTCACAAGAGCTCCATGCCTTAAAAAAAACTTGTTTTTTAGAGGTTTGAGCACTATTAAAAAAATGATTATGAACGTAATTCGTTGTTGAGTCGCCAAGTCATGTCCAACTCTGCAACCCCATGGACTTTAGCCGGCCAGGCTCCTCTGTCCATGGGCTTTCCCAGGCAAGAAAATAAATGTAATACTTGTTAAATCTGGGTAACAGATAAACATAAAATAATCCATTATATATCCAAAAATCATATCTATCTATGTCAATAGCTTAATATATGTATCATGGACATGTGTGTATGTATGCATATATTCTAGTATTCTTAGATACACAGATACCTTACACTTTTTTAATTAAGGTGGAAAATGAGATATTCTTTAAAAACTTAAAAATATTTTTTTAGAAACCCAATGCAACATATTTGTAAATAAACCTTATAAAAAGATGACCAATAAATTCTGAAGAAAATGCTTTTAACTTCCAAGTACAAAATGTTGCTTTCAAAAGAAATGTGCCCATACTAGTGGTTTTTCTTTGATGGAGTACATCATGCTGAGAATTTATTTCAAAAAAGAAATGTCAATGCTGCTGATGTTCATTTCTGAAACTGAAAAGCCTTATTTATCTGTCCAGATCCCAATCTGTTAAACCTACTGAATTTAAACTTGCTGCTGATACCCTGAAAAACAGTATAGAGGTTCTTCCAAAAAGAGTTGCCATATGATCCAGCAATCCCATCCCTGGGCATATATTCAAACAAAACTGTAATTCAAAAAGATACATGCACCCTTATATTCATATCAGCACTATTCACAATAGCCAACACATGGAAACAACCTAAATGTCTGTCAACAGATGAATGGATAGAGAAGATGTGCATATACACAAGGGAGTACTGCTCAGCCATAAAGAGAATAACGCCATTTGCAGCAACACGAATGGACCCAGAGATTATCATACTAAGGGAAGTAAGTCAGAAAGAGACAAATACCATATGATACTCCTTACATGTGGAATCTAAAATGTGACACGAACTTATCTATGAAACAGAAATGGACTCAGAGGGCAGACTGTCAGTAATGTAATAGTAGTTCCAATGCCATTTCATAATCACTAAGCACAGATTTCTCATTTTGACAACTTCTTTACTTAGCCTAAGAAAGGAAATCTGTTAAAGCCCTCTTCAGCCCCGTCTCCTTTCCCCAGACCCAGGAAGGTTTGCCTCAGGGCACCCACTTCCCAGGCACCAACATGGCTTCTTAATCCAGCTGTGTGATCCTTGGGTAACAAGGCTTAATTTCTCGGAGCACCTAAGTATTCTTTTCTGGAAAATGGAAACGAGGACTAAGCGTATCAACGTGCAAAATATTTATTTTGGTGCCTGCCTATAGGAAATGCTTAATAAAGGTCAAGTATTGCTTTGTGCCAACCTGCTAACATGTATCACATTGCGTTTTGATGATCTGAATGAAAACTTTTCCAACAGGCAGTGAACTGATAGGAAGACTGGCAATCATACATAATTACTTTCATTCCTTCCCTCAGGACAGTGCTTGGGACACACCTGGCACTCAAAAATTATGTTGAAAGAATGAGTTAAAAGGCAAAGAAAAAATATAATCATTGTGTATATAATGTAACAAATAAAGAGTTGACTCATTGGAAAAGACTCTGATGCTGGGAGGGATTGGGGGCAGGAGGAGAAGGGGACGACCGAGGATGAGATGGCTAGATGGCATCACCGACTCGATGGACATGAGTCTGAGTGAACTCCGGGAGTTGGTGATGAACAGGGAGGCCTGGCGTGCTGCGATTCATGGGGTCGCAAAGAGTCGGACACGACTGAGCGACTGAACTGAACAAATATTTGCCTTTTAAAAAATTGTTTTTAATTAGAGGATAATTGGTTTACAATGTGGTGTTGGTTTCTGCTATACAACAATGCGCATCAGTTATATGTATGCTTACACCCCTTGCTCTTGGACCCTCACCATCCCACCCCTCTGGGTCATCACAGTGCACCGAGCCGAGCTCCCTGTGCTGTACAGCAATTTCCTGCTAGCTGTTTTACGCATGGTAGTGTATAAATGTCAACGCTGTTCTCTCAGTTTGTCCCACCCTCTCCTTCACCCACTGTGTCCACAAGTCTCTTCTTATGTCTGTGTCTCTATTCCTGCCCTGCCAATAATAGGTTCATCAGTACCATTTCTCTAGATTCTGTATATTTGACAATATACAATGTGTTTTCTCTTTATATTTGCCTTTTTAGTTGACTATACATATATTAGACAGAAGCTGCTGTTGTATTGTGAACTTGGCAGCCAAACTATATATATAGGTGAAGTACTCCCTTTGGGTGGAGATATGTGTAGCTGGGCCATCAGAGCAATGTTGTGGAATTTAAAAAGTGTTAATTTCTTAAGATAGACATGGCTATGCCTGTAATGATTAATTAGGTCAGGAGGAGGGAGGAAGTGAGATTCAGAAGATCAACAGGCCCCATAAATTTTTTTCCTAAGAGAAGGCAGATGGTCAAGTAAATGTAATCACATCACGCACTGCTCAGTGGAGGAAATCCTGGACTGATAGTCTGGATGCCCAGGGTCTAGCTGTAGCTTTATTCCTTAGTGCCTTACCTACACCACACGGATCCCTTCCCTTCCTGTGGTCCTTAGATCCTTCACTGCACAGTGATCACAAGATTGGTAGNCAGATGGTCAAGTAAATGTAATCACATCACGCACTGCTCAGTGGAGGAAATCCTGGACTGATAGTCTGGATGCCCAGGGTCTAGCTGTAGCTTTATTCCTTAGTGCCTTACCTACACCACACGGATCCCTTCCCTTCCTGTGGTCCTTAGATCCTTCACTGCACAGTGATCACAAGATCGGTAGTTCTCAAACCCTGGCACGCACAGCAGAGTCACCTGGCAGGCTTGTTGAAACAGACTGCAGGGCCCCGCCTCCAGAGCTGCTGACTTTATAGGTCCAGGTGGGGCCTGAGAAGGCTTATTCCAAACTAATGTTCCCAGTAGTGATGCTGTTGATGTGGAGACCACACCTGAGAACCAGTGAACGAGACGCTCTCTCAGGTGTGTCACCCCAGTTCCACAGTCCCTGGTGTTACCAACGTAAGTGATGAGTTTCTCTTTAATTGACGCTCCTCCTGAGACAACTGTACATTCACAGCGTTTGTAAGAAACGACAGCTCCCAGGGCACTTTATTACCTAGTTTTCCTCAATGGGAACATCCTGCAAAACTATAGTGCAACATCACAACCGGGATATCAGTATTAATACAACCTATCCATCTTACTCGGATTGCCTGAGTTTTATGTACTCATCTGTGTGTGTGTATGTGGACTGAGTTCTATGCAGTTTTATCACATGTGTGGTTTCCTGTATCCATCACCATAGTCCAGAGACACAACAGGTCCATCAGGATAAGGAGGAAGAGACCAACTTTTAACAAGTTATCTCAGCTGACTGTTCCACTGGGCTAAAAATATCTACCAAGCTGTAAACATTTTTGTCTGACCACCTGGTTGCTAATATACAAAGTGAATGAATTTCTCTCCTCCTGTTACAACTATAGCCAAATGCCAACTACATTTTCCAGTGGTCATGTATGGATGTGAGAGTTGGACTATAAAGAAAGCTGAGCACTGAAGATTTGATGCTTTTGAACTGTGGTGTTGGAGAAGACTCTTGAGAGTCCCTTGGACTGCAAGGCGATCCAACCAGTCCATCCTAAAGGAGATCAGTCCTGGGTGTTCATTGGCAGGACTGATGTTGAAGCTGAAACTCCAGTACTTTGGCTACCTCATGCGAAGAGTTGACTCATTTGAAAAGACCCTGATGCTGGGAAAGATTGAGGGCTGGAGGAGAAGGGGACGACAGAGGATGAGATGGTTGGATGGCATTACCGACTCAATGTACATGAGTTTGAGTAAACTCCGGGAGTTGGTGATGGACAGGGAGGCCTGGTGTGCTGCCGTTCATGGAATCGCAGAGATTTGGACATGACTGAGCAACTGAACTGAACTACATCTAGCTTCACTTCCTTTACTCTTTTATTTGCCTGTATTTTGCTACTTTCAGTACATAGTTTTTGCTATTGTGTGACAGAAATAGACCCTACGAAGCACAGTTGTGTACACATGTGTGCAAAGATACAGCATATTCTCCTAAATTGACTTGTTCCTAAAAAACTACTTGGGGTAAAACCAAACCACAGTTGCAGACATAAAGTTGCTCAGGTTAAAGACATTAAGGTGAATTATTTTATAAAGCAATAGTTAATTATCTAAGTTTATTATTTTTAAAAGTTTGGATTTGGAATTATAACTGTATTATAAGATCCTTTACTATTTTAATTCAAATAGTGTTTTTACTTCTATANAGTTGCAGACATAAAGTTGCTCAGGTTAAAGACATTAAGGTGAATTATTTTATAAAGCAATAGTTAATTATCTAAGTTTATTATTTTTAAAAGTTTGGATTTGGAATTATAACTGTATTATAAGATCCTTTACTATTTTAATCCAAATAGTGTTTTTACTTCTATAATGTATAGAAGTACATATTTGTGTGCACAGCTAATATACATATTTTAACTTATGATGCTTGACCAATATTACAACTGAGAAAAAAAGTGAGAACTTTTATGAGCCCATATAAAGACATCCATACATGCAAAGAAGTCCTATACCACTCGGAAAATCTGATGATGCACATAAAGCTGCACAATTTTCATGGTTTTTTCCTTCATGCCATACAGTGGCATATTAATATAATCAACTCCAAATGCAACATACTATACTTTTGTTTATGTAATGGAAGTTTTCTAAAAGCTCAACTATAAAGTAAATTTTAACCTATTACATTATATCTTCAATGTACTGGATCGTTCATCCTTTCTTAAATAATTGCTGCAATTGATCTCATCTATTAAGTTTGAGGTCAGTTTTCTCAAATTTAGTTTTTACTAAATGTATACAGGAAAGAGATGCTTTTAAAATAAACTACCCCCACCCCCTGCATTCAGCCCTACCTGCCCTTGGGCTCAAAGCACTCCAGAATAATAAATAATGCTTGAAAAAAATTCTTAGGCGTCCTCTCTGGCCCCAAACTTTCCTCTAGCATACAGTCTCCAGCTGTTTCACAAATACTACAACATTGGCACTGATTTAATTTGACCTAGATCTTTGAAATGCTAATATTCTTAAAAAAAAAAAAAAGGGCAACATTACAGAGAACCCATTGTGCAGACTGAGAAGAATGTGCTACATAGAAATTGGTTTGTTTTTTAATTTATCTGTTTACTTACTGGGCTTCCCAGGTGGCGCAGTTGGTAAAGAATCTGCCTGCCAGTGCAGGAGATATGAGAGATATGGGTTCGATCCCTGGAGTAGGAAATGGCAACCCACTCCAATATTCTTGCCTGGAAAATTCTATGGATAGAGAAGCCTGGCCAGGGCTACATTCCATGGGGTCGCAGGGACTCGGACAGGACTGAGCACATGCTGGCTGTGTACCTTCTAGTTACTAAAATTTTCAGTTCTATGATATATTTCTATCAGATCTAAATTAATATCTTATATACTTCAATGAGTAAAAGAATTATATAAACTATGCACTGTTTGAAAAATTAGAAATAAAACTACAAATAACAGCAGCCACCATTAACTGATCTGCTACTACATGCCACAAACTACTTCATGTAGTTTGTGGCAATCCTAGCAGGTATCTTGGTAGTATCACCATTTTAGAGATGGGAAATGGATACAAAGACTCAATAATTGCCAGGTTAAAAACAGTAAGAAGAATCAGAAAGATCTAAGAAAAGCAAGAAGAATTAAATAAAGATAGCGACATTTACAAATCAGAAGAAATGGTAGCATTTAGAACTATGCACAATCTTAAGGAGTGTCTACACATGTATATATAGTTACATACCTGGAGTACTAAAGGACCAGTTTTGTACAAAATAAGAATATCTTTCCTATAGGCTCCACATCAAACCCATAACGTATTATTCAACATGTTTTATTGGTGGGGGGAGGGCTAAATCCTCTGATCATTCTCCTACCACTAAATTTTTTCTCTGTAAAATCACCTATTCCTTGCTCTGCCGTAGGAAAAACTAAAAATCCTTGTACTTATAAAGAATTAAAGGCAAAACACACATAACATACTCCCCTTCTTTCAAAACTACAGACAGCGCATGTGCATGTTGCGTTTCCTAGGTGACCAGATGACCTGTGTGCCTGGGTGGATTCCCACCCGTCCTCAGGGTGGGCTCTGGCCCCAGGCCATCTTCCACGTGGTCTAAGGACTCTGAATCCCCTGCTTTGTTTGAGCAGAAACAAACCTGTCTAAGGATGGACATTCCCTGTCAGCAAGGTCAATGCATTTGGCCTACGGTGTCTTTCCTGACCTTTCTGTAGCACGTGGGACATGAAACCTTCTCACTCCTCAGTGGGATCCATCCTTTCCATGGTTTCCTGTCCCTCTGTGCTCCCCACGCAGGTGTGGGCCCGGGTTCGATCCCTGGTCAGGGAACTAGATCCCACATGTTGCAACCAGAGATCCCATGTCACAACTAAGACTCAATGCAGCCACATAAGTAAATAAATATTAAAAACATTTTTTTAAAGAGAGGCTTTTGCAGGTGCTCAGGACAGTGGAGCCCCCAACACCCACATTCTCAGCTGCGGTCACACAAGCTGAAGCTGTGCCCTCTGATTTCACCTCTCGTGCTGTAAATATATGTGTTCTTCTTGTGATCTATCACATTCTTCTCGTGCCTTTTAAAACAGCCTCCACGTGTAGGGCTGAAGTACTGTCTAGTGTTTCTAAAGGCAAGAAGGCTAAAGTATTTCTTACGGAGAAAAATCTTTGATAAGCTTTATCTAGGCATGATTTATAGAGCTGGTAGTTGCGAGTTACATGTTAGGGGATCAACAGTATCTATCAAATAATGTGTGTGTGTGTGAGTTGCTCAGTTGTGTCTGACTCTTTGCAACCCCATGGACTGTAGCCCACCAGGCTCCTCTGTCCATGGAATTCTCCAGGCAAGAATACTGGAGTGGGTTGCCATTCCCTTCTCCAGAGGATCTTCCCAACCCAGGGATCCAACCCAGGGTTATCCAGTAAAAGTGAAGTGAAGTGAAGTCACTAAGTCGTGTCCGACTCTTTGCGATCCCATGGACTATAGCTTACAAGTCTCCTCTGTCCATGGAATTTTCCAGGCAAGAGTACTGGAGTGGGTTGCCATTCCCTTCTCCACAGGATCTTCCCAACCCAGGGATTCAGTAAAGAGTCTTTAAATAGAAAAATGATGCAACCAGGTGATGTGCAGGTCAGTGGATGAAAATGTGGGGACCAGGGGCTTGCAGGAACCTAACCCTGCATTTCCCCTGAATTCACGAATTCAGTATTTGCTGTGACTTCATAGACTATGACACCTGTGAATACTGAGAGTCCACTGTGTGTGAAGCCCCGCCCTCTCTGGAAGTCCCAGCTTCGTGTGTCCAGCTTCCTGCTGGATCTCTGGATGATCCACAGTATTGCAAATCCAACATGTGCACAAATGGAGCTGTCGTCTTTCTCAGCCCCTCCCCAGACCCCTGCCCTCCATGACTTCCTCATCCTGAGCCCCTTATCCCCAGAGTAATACCATCTTCCTCAAAGCAAATATGCAGAAATCATCCTGGAGTTTTCTCCTTCATTTTCTCCATCCAGTAGAGAAATCCTGACTCTCACTTCTGGATTCCCGCCAGTCTTCTCCTTCCCTGTCACTAATTTACAGCCTCTTATTCTCTAACCTGAATGATGACAAGTCCCCTAGGCGACCTCCTGTCCAAGTCTTTGCCACACCCCAACTCTGCTAAAGGGATATTTTTAAAGGCACCACTTAAAAACAATCGCAGTAGAGTTGCTGTGAAAAGTGAAAGTGAAGTGGAAGTGTCAGTTGCTTAGTCGTGTCTGACTCTTGGCGACCCCATGGACTGGAGCCTGCCAGGCTCTTCTGTCCATGGGACTCTCCAGGCCAGAATACTGGAATGGGTAGCCATTCCCTTCTCCAGGGCATCTTCCCGACCCAGGGATCGAACCTGGGTCTCCTGCATTGCAGGCAGATTCTTTACCGTGGGGTTGCAAAGAGATGGGAAACATGAAGGAGAAAACTCTAGGACAATTTCCGCATTATATAAGGTGCACAGATGTACAACAGGGTGATTCAAGATTATATTCCATTTGTAGTTATAAAATACTGACTCTAAGGACTTGCCTGGAAGTCCAGTGACTAAGACTCCATGCTCCCAGTGCAAGGGGCCTGGGTTTGATCCCTGGTCAGGGAATCAGATCCCACATGCTACAAGTAAAGATCCTGCATGCCATAACCAAGATTGAATATCCAGTGTGCCACAGCTAAGACCCAGTGCAGCCCAGTAAATGAATATTTGAATGTTAGCTCTGTTTTCCATGTTGTACAATACATCCTTGTAGCTTATTTTATACCTAATAGTTTGCACCTCAATCTCCTCTCCTTATCTTGCCTCTGCCCTCTGCCCTCTGCCCTCTTCCCACTGGTAACTAGTCTGTTCTCTGTATCCCATCAGCCTGTAGAGGCGCCGGTTTCAGTACGTACCTACTCATCTACAGAATGCACTATTTCTCTCTGAAGCTGCTTCGGCAGAACAACAGAATCCTAATTTCCCTCTCAGCTCTCTCCTGTCTGTTGCTTTTCCCTTTTCCACATTTGCCATCAGAGATCCTCCTGAAATGTTAGTCACCTTGTGCCACCCCTCTGCTTCCATGCCTCTTCCTATCACATCCACAGTTAAAGGCCCGAGAGTGCGACCCAGTCAGGCCCTCCACCACCTCTCTGATCTCACACCCTCATCATTCCACTCCAGTCACACCGGCTGTCATGCTCCCTCTTCAGCCCATTGGACATGCTCCTGCCTCAGGACCTTTGCACCTACTTCCCCCTCTGCCCAGAACTTCTCTCTTCTCTCGGGTAGCTGCCAGGATAAAGAATTCATAGCACAAATGATTCTGCTAAAAGGTCACCTCCTCGGAGAGGCCTCTCCTGACTTCCTCATATAAAATCACACCCTCGTCCTCGGCCTACTCTCCACCTGTTGGCCTGTGTCTTTTTCCAGGATTCATCAACCACTGACACGAGTGTTAACTGTCTGCAGCCACATCTAGTAGCTTCTGTCCATATCTTCCCTGTGAAACGTGAGCGGGAAGATGTGCTGTCCTTCACATCTGTGTCCTCATGCTCACCTACTCGTTTCACAGGGAAGATACAGACAGAAGCCCTCAACACGGGGCCCGGGTTCGATCCCTGGTCCAAGAACAAGATCCTGCGTGCTGCACTAAGAATTTCCATGCTGCAGCTAAAAGATTTTGCATGCCAAAATGAAGACTGAAGATTCTTCATGCCATAACTAAGACCCAGTGCAACCAAGTAAATAAATATTAAAAAAAAAAAAAAAACCCTAATAGTAAGTTACACGTGTAACAGTCATTAATGCCAAATAGATGGAATAGTTGCCAAAGCCATTTCATTTGATCAAATTAGTACTTGATAATAAGCAGGATTTGAACACAAACCTGCAGGTGTGTTAACTAAAATCTCCAAATTGCTTTTACAAATGAAACAAAAATGTTGATATTGATATAATTACTGATATAATCCAAGTATGAAGGGATTTGGGGTTATAGCCATCATTTATGGAAGTCGTACTGTGTTTAATCTTTCCAGTAATTCCACAAGGTAGCTAGTATCATCTCTTTCTCTCTCTCTTTTTGGGTTTAGATGAGGAAATGACACCATATCCAAGTCCCTGAGTCCTTGTCCTTTGAAATAAAAGACTTTTTTGCTTTAGTCTCCCAGGCCTCCCTGAGTCTCAAAAAGCTGACTTAAGAGTTAATGATTGGGCAAAAAATGGGCAGAAGCCCTAAATAGACATTTCTCCGAGGAAGATATAAAGATGGCTGAGAGGCACATGAAAAGATGCTCAACATTATGAGAGTAATGCAAATCAAAACTAAAATGAAGTATCAACTCACACCAGTCAAAATGGCTATCATCCAAAAACCCACAAACAATAAATGCTGTAGAGGGTGTGGAGAGAAGGGAACCCTCCTACACTGTTGGTGGGAATGTAAATTGGTGCAGCCACTATGGAGAACAGCAAGGAGGTTCCTTTAAAAACTCATAACAGAGCTACCATATGACCCTGCAATCCCGTTCCTGGACACATATGTGGAGATAAACATAGTCCAAAAGAATACATGCACCTCAGTATTCACTGCAGCACTGCTTACAACTGCCAAGACATGGAAGCAACCTAAATGTCCATCCACAGAGGAATGGATAAAGAAAATATGGTACATATATACCATGGAATATTAGCCATTAAAAAGAATGAAATAATGTCATTTGTAGCAACATGGATAGACCTAGAGATTGTCATACTGAGTGAAGTAAGTCAGAGAAGGAGAAATATGGTATGACATCCCTTATATGTGGAATCTTAAATGATACATACAAACTTATTTACGAAAGAGACTCACAGACTTAGAGAACAAATTTATGGGTGCCAGGGGGAAGGATAGGGAGAAGGGATAGTTAGGGAGTTTGGGATTGACATGTACACACTGCTATATTTAAAATGGAAAGCCAGCAAGGTCCTACTATACAGTATGGGGAACTCTGCTCAGTGTAATGTGGCAGCCTAGATGGGAGGGAAGCTTGGGAAAGAATGGATACATGTATATTTACGGCTGAGTTCCTTTGCTGTCCACCTGAAACTATCACAGCATTGTTTTAAAAAAAAAGTTAACGATTGAGAAATGTGAAAATGCAGAAGCAAAGAACAGCTGTTAGGCTGGGAAACTAGTAACGATTTAGACTATAAAGCAGCCACATAGCAGAAACAACAAACTCCCAGTTCTTGAAAGATATAAAGGCCAGATATACATTCCTAAATTGTTTTTACAGGAAGCAGACCCCCACCAGATGAAAACTGCTGACCGTAAGAACAGAGAAGCTAGACTGATTGAAACCAGAAGGTTGATGATGCTTGAGACTTCATCTTGATGCCAACCAATCGGAGAACTGTGCACGAGCTGATCTTCTCGCCTGCAGCCCCCTCCCTCACACTGCCTTTAAAGCCCCTTCCCTGAGGTCATCAGGGAGTTCAGAGCATTTGAACAGGAGCTGCCTGTTCTCCTTGTTTGGCACCTGCAATAAATGCTGCACTTTCTTTCACAACAACCCTGCATCAGTAGACTGCCTTCACTGCCTGCAGGTGAGCAGAGCCAAGCTTGGTTCAGTAACAGAAACTGAGCCTTAAAGATATTAATGACTTCGCTTGTGACAACACTGTTGTCAAAGCGAGGAGTTTATTCAGAGTCTACAGACACCAAAGCTCATGTTCGTGAAAACAGACACCATCCAAAACATTCATGCTGACAGCCTGTGGAATTTTTAACTCAAAAACTTTCAAAACAAATCCTTCCATACCGTGAAATCACTAAGACAGTAGCAGTGGCTACTGGTGACACCTGGCTGTTTTGCCTATGCACTCTGACACATGGAATTATCATCTAGTCAGATCTGCTCACTGGTAGCCTCAGCAAAAAAGGTTTAAATGGCTTCAGCTCATTGGTGATGGACACACTTACCTAAGCTTGACCTCGTGTTGGATCTTTCTATTATTGCATGCTTACTGGGATTGTTTAAGACAGAGCGTTTGGCCAGTGAGATGTCGGCGGTGACCCTTGTGATGGAAATCCTGTTGGCGAAAAAGCAACAGAAGATCTGAGGTTATTCACTGAATAAAAGGGGAGAGAAACGCATACCCCAAACTCATCCAAGTATGATACATGAAGTGAAGTGTGAAAATTACTCAGTCGTGTGTGTCTGACTCTTTGCGAACTCATGGACTATACAGTCCATGGAATTATCCAAGCCAGAATACTGGAGTGGGTAGCCTTTCCGTTCTCCAGGGGATCTTCCCAACCCAGGGATCGAACCCAGGTCTCCCACATTGCGGGTGGATTCTTTTGCCAGCTGAGCCACAATATAGACCATATTTTCAACCAAGAAATGTTACGGCACTTAATAGTTCATTTTTCTCTTTAAACTTTTTATTTATTTTCTATTGGGGTATAGCTGATCATTCATTTTAATTCTGCACCTACCTAACTTAGCATGTATCGGTTGCTTACCAAGTGCCAGGCATGCCCTTAGCATTATCTCATTACCTGGACTCATTAAATCATTCTAAAAACCAGTGGAGAGGATATTCTCCCACTTTTGTTGATGCAAAAAAAAAAAAAAAAAAAGAATCATGGGTAGATTGTTTATCTAAGGCTATATTATTCCTAAAAGTGATGAAGCTGCAATTTGAACCCAGAACTCCTGCGAGTCTATATTCTTAGCCCCTGTGCTGTAATCCCTCCTGTAAGTATGGTGCTGTGATCAGCATGAGGAATAAATAAGAACAAGACAAACAAGATCTTCTCTAAGAGAGCCGAGCAGCAGAGATGGGTCATAAATAAGAAATTAATGAAGTACTACAGGTTAAGAGGACTGTTCTGAAGAAGACCCAGAGGGTGTTGTGACAGACAATCACGAGTCGAGGAGGGGGGGAGTCATTTCAAATAGGGTAGACATGGGGACAACAAAATTTGGGAGGCGGGCAGAGTAAATGACTTAGGTTGGAGACTGGGCTGAACGAACAAGCCGGCAGCAGGGAAAATGCAGAGTAACATGGCTCATCAGGCCTCTGAAGAAGAAAGTGAAGGGGGCACCAAAAGTAAGAGATTTGGTTAAAAGTCTGTTCCACAGTTCGACCCTCCACTCCCCTTTGTTACATCAAGCCATGAGGTGGCCGTCCTTTTCCTGTGTGGTGTAAGACCACTGGCTGGTCTAGTCTCTCCAGGAAGTAAAATAGGGCATCTGCTACACAGAGCAGGGACAGAGAGAAGAAAAGGATTCGAAACGCTGAGCCCCCCGTCCTCTTCCTCATCCTGGAATTTTGGTAGGTGTCAGAATGGAAGATTCTTCTCTGGAGGAATCTGACCAACAAATAGAAAAGATCCAAAGAATAGGCAGTGGGGGATTCCCTTGGAGACTGCCCAGTGGGGCTGTCCTACAGGAAACATTGTGTCTTACGAGCACAGAATCTCCAGTTGATTATTTGATGTTCTGTTGTTATACTTGAGCACACCAGTCTTCCCTGGGCATCTCAGGAGAACTCCTCACATGAGCGACCGAGACAAACAGAAAAACCACCTATGACTATGCCCAAAGCTGAATGCTAAGAGACGATTATACCTACGAAACTAGAACAAAATTCTATTTAAAGACTCAGACTAAGAAAGCGTTCTTGGAAATTAAAAATATAACAGGAGAAATTAAAATTCAAAAGAGGGGCTGGAAGACCAAGTTAAGGAGATCTTCTAAAGAGTAGAACTGCAAAGACAAAGATGGAAAACAGGAGAATAAAGGTATAAAAACTAGAGAATTATCCAGGAAGTTCAACTTCCAATAATAAGAGCTCCAGGAAAAAGAGAACAAGGAAAACACAAGAGACGAAAAAAAACAATGAGAATTAAGAGTCTGATTTTCCAAATGGAAAGGGGGAGCCCAGCAGAAACGTTGAAACGTCCACATCAAGACATATTCTTGTAAATGTCATGACACTGGGGACAAAGAAAAGCCTAAAAGCTTCCAGAGGAAAAGGTGGGTCCCCTACAAAGGGAAAGGAATGGAAATGCTTGTTCTTCTCAACAGCAACAACAGTTGACACAACACTGTAAATCAACTACACTTCAATAAAAAACATTAAGATGGGAACCCACCCCCGCCCCCCCCGAAAAAAAACCCCTAAAACACATAACAATGGAGACAGAAGGCAATTGAGCAAAAATCCTTACAAATTCTGGGGCGGGGAGGGAATTATTCCAATCAGAATTTCATAAGCATTTTAATCATTTCTCAGTTAAATAGGAGGGCTGATTAAAGGCATTTTAAAAGAAATTCAGGGTCTCAAAAAGTTTTAATGTCCTCTTTTTAAAGAAACTGTCAGAGGATATTGTTGACAAAAAAGATGGAGGTAAATCTTGACAGAGATCAGTTCATCTAGGGAAAAGGGGTTCACACCCCAAAAAGGTGGTGATAGGCATAATGAGGAGAGCTGTCTCATAGTGACATCTATGCACTCAACACAGAGACAAATCACCCAGGCCGGGGCAGGACAGGACATTCCTGGAGAGAGGTTCAGGAAGACACAGATGAGGGACACCTGGATGTGTGTGAATCTACTGTGAGGAACTTGAAACAACCAGGGGAAGAGTGTGTGGCTGGACTGGCATCAACTATATAGAAAATTAAGCATGTGTAAAAAGCAAAATTATTAATCTCATAGATGCCACAAAGAAAACACATCAGAAAAAGTAATGCGAATATATGACATGGCTCATTAAAGTCTTATTTACATGGTCATAATGCGTCCGAAATATAGAACCAGCCAAAATTATGATGTAACTGTTGAGAGAGTGAAGGATGAGATGGATGCAGGTGTGCAGACATGAGAGACACAAACAGGAGGAATTATGCATGAGACAGCTAAATAGTCTTCATCGTAGGAAGTCCAGAGAGAATGCCTAACAGTGAATGAAGCATGTGATTTAGAGGCAAGGAGTGAAAACTGAAAGAGTTAAAAGTGGTTGCCTCTAGAGAGCAGGACATTCGGTAAAGTGTGGAAAGGGAATTACTGGCTTTTGCAAAAAAATAAAAATAAAAAAAATCTGTTGATTTTTATACTGTAACTTTTACTGTATACAGTTTCCTGAATTTGGACCAGTTCATAAAGTCCTGTCTCCACCATCACATTCATGACGTGGAACAGTTCCATTAGCTTCCCGACCCCACCCCTGACAATCATGGGCTGTTTTCTATCCCTATGGTTTTGCCTTTTCCAGAACATCACTGTAGCCTCTTGAGCTGAGCTTCTTTCACTCTGCATAAGGGATCTGAGATTCACTCATGATGTTGTATCAATAGTTCATTCCTTTTTATTGTGGAGTAGGATACCTATTTACAAAAATTAAGTGTATTTGATTAAGTTTTTTTGTACTATGAGGACAATTTTACTTTACATGGAAAAAGCGATAACCAGAAAAGCAATATTAAACCCAGCCAGTTAAACAGTTTCATTTTGACTTCCCAAGGCATTCACAAGCTGAGTTCAGATGACAGGTGTTCAGCAATTATTTTAAAATGTCTTTATTTATTTGGGGGGGGGGTGTGGTAGAGTGGAGTGATGTAACAGTATTCCTTTCATGTTGAGTGCCTGCATGGCAAGGAGGGTATTGGTCATTCCCCGCAGACTTAGGAAGTGCCTACTAGGTGCAAATCTTCATTCGGAGCACTATTATGGAACTCAAATTCTTGTGGGGTGCAGGGAGGCAGGGATATAGACAAAGAGATGTCTGATGTCAGGTGGCATTAAATGCCATCAAAAAAACAGGGCAGGACAAAGGAATGAAGTTGGGTCATTTGTAGAGATGTTGAGGGACCTAGATAGAGTCTGTCATACAGAATGAATAAAGTCAGAAAGAGAAAAACAAATATTGTATACTAAAGCATATATGTGGAATATAGAAAAAAGTACAGATGAACCTAGTTCCAGGGCAGGAACAGAGACACATCCGTAGAGAACGGATGTGGACACAGGGGGAATGGGTGGGTGGGATGAACTGGGAGATTAGGTTTGACATAAATAGACCATGTGGAAAATAGAGAGCTAGGGGGCAGCTGTTGTATAGCACAAGGAGCTCAGCTCAGCGCTCTGTGATGACCTGGAGGGGCGGGGTGGCAGGGAGGCTCAAAAGGGAGGGGACACACACACACACACACACACAGCTGATTCATGCTATCGCACAGCAGAAACTAGCAGAACATTGTAAAGCAAGTATCCTCCAATAAAAAAATTATGCATGACAATAAGGACATAGAAGGGGTTCTGAGGATGGTATACTTTCATGTTCAGGGAAGACTTTTCAGGAAAGGTGACCTTTGGATGAGCCCCGTGGATACTGTGGGTAGGGTTTTGTATGCAGGGGAGGAGTCGGGACCTGAAGTGCTGGGCATTAAACCAGAACCACTGAGTGGGACCCGAGGCCTGCAGAGGACCAGGATCTAAAGAGCCCTGGACACTCACGGGGAGACAGGCTGACCCCTGAGGGAGACACCTTGGGGATAAAGTGGTGACAAGACACACAAAACCAGGCCGGAAGCCTCTCACAGTCAGCCTGGGGGGATTCAGCCAGGGGACAGGATTTTCTTTAATGATCCAACTTCCTTTCTGTCACACAGGCTTTGTTTTATCCGCACAGGGTATTACTGGGCTGGGCTTCCGCTGCCCTGCTTGTGTGGTTTGCTCTATAGGCTGCGGGAGGAGAGCCACCGTCCTGCTGCCGCTCCTTAAGTGATGCTTCTGGATTGTCACTGCTTGAGGTTCCACCAAAAAACAGATGCTGAAAATCCTAAGGGCAAAAGTCTGGGGACAATTCAGTGTAGAGGAGTGGTCCTCAACACTTGCAGTGTATCACAGCTGCCTGAGAAGACTTTGCAGTTAGATAAAAGTCCCATCCTAGACATTGGGCTTCATTTAATCACAGGTGGGATACAAGTTCATGACTTGTTTTTTAATTAAAAAAATTTTTTTGGCCATGCCACATGGCTTGCAGGATCCTAGCTCCCTGATCCTAGCTCCTTCTCCCGGAGGGCGGCACCTGACTCCAGTACTCTTGCCTGGAAAATCCCATGGATGGAGGAGCCTGGTAGGCTGCAGCCCATGAGGTTGCAAAGAGTCGGACACGACTGAGTGACTTCGCTTTCACTTTTCACTTTCATGCATTGGAGAAGGAAATGGCAACCCACTCCAGTGTTCTTGCCTGGAGAATCCCAGGGACGGGGGAGCCGGGTGGGCTGCCGTCTAAGGGGTCGCACAGAGTCAGACACGACTGAAGCGACTTAGCAGCAGCAGCAGCTCCCTGACCCGAGATGGAATCCTCGCGCCCTGCGGTGGAAGTGCAGAGTTCTAGCACTGAACCACCAGAAAGTGAAAGTGTGAAAGTATCAGTTGCTCAGTCGTGTTGACTCTTTGTGACCCCATGAACTGTAGCCCGCAGGCTCCTCTGTCCATGGAATTCTCCAGGCAAGAATACTGGAGTGGGTGGCCGTTCCCTTCTCCAGGGGATCTTCCCTACCCAGGCACTGAAGCTGGGACTCCTGCATTGCAGGTGGATTCTTTACTGTCTGAGCCACTAGGGAACTGCCGGGACATCTCTTAAGTTTGCTACATTTTAAAACCTCTGCTGGTTTTAAATTGGCAGCCAGGGTAGACAACCACAGGTTCAGAAGAACCTGCCTCACATCTAAATACATTTTCCACACGACAAAGTGATGCAATGTTTCCCAGCACTGATTTCCAGTAAGACTCCTTAGCACAGGGTTCACCACGGACCCCTCCCTACAGAATTCAGTAAACATGCCAAACGCTTCTGTGACAAGACCTGACATTTTCAGAATCACTGGAGAGGACAACTGAATTCATCACTGATGGTGGCTTGTCTTTCTTGCCCCCAGTTTCCTTGTTAATGTACCTGTCATCGTCCTACTAAGTGAACAGGAAGATTGCTTTGTTCGCGGGGTGACACGGTTGTTTAGGGTGGATCTGACTGAAATGGGCTTGTCTAGTGCACGTAACAGAAAGGACAATAACTCATCATCTCTTCTCTGACACGACACACTTAAGGCTATTTTAGCAATGAGGGTCTTGATTCTGACAGCTCTCCAGGGCATCAACACACGAATCTAACTGGGTTTTAGAACAGAAAATAATTCCTATCAAGAATCTTTTTATTCCCAATCCTTCCTTACATATTTTCTCCCTCTTGGGCTTTACATTTTTTTTTTTTTTAAATATACTTTGTCGAGTTTTCCCTGGTGATCCAGTGGTTAAGGCTTCACAGTTCCAATGCAGGGGATGTGGGTCCAATCCCTTATCAGGGAACTGGGATCCTACATGCTGTGTGGCATGGCCAAAAAAAGTATTTTGCTTAATAGATAACACAGGAGTGATTCATTTCCCCCTCCAATAACTGCATATCTATTTAGAATTAGCGACACTCATACTTGTTATGAGTTTCCACCCTCTACGGCTGTGTGGCCGACCAGAAGCAGACAGCGTGTGATTTACTAACTCTGGATGTCTTGTCTTGAGTGAAGGAGTTAACGTTTTGCATGACTTTTTTGAAATTCTGCTTTACAGACCCTATTCCTTCCTCTGAAAGTGAAAGTGAAAGTCACTCAGTCGTGTCTGACTCTTTGCGACCCCATGGACTATATAGTCCATGGAATTCTCTGGACCAGAACACTGGAGTGGGTAGCCGTTCCCTTCTCCAGGGGATCTTCCCAACCCAGGGATCAAACCCAGGTCTCCCACATTGTAGGCAGATTCTTTACCTGTGCCACAAAGGAAGCCCAAGAATACTGGAGTGGGTAGCCTATTGCTTCTCCAGTGTCTCTTCCTGACCCAGGAATTGAACCAGGGTCTGCTGCAATGCAGGTGGATTCTTTACCAACTGAGCTACCAGGGAAGCCCCTTCCTTCCTCTGAGGATTTTTAAGTGGTGATCACAGGCCTATAGTGGTGAATTCCAGTTTTAAGAGTTCAGAGGAACCATGGCAGGTCCATTCATAAAGCTACGTGGAAACTACTTTGGGCCAGAAACAGAAGACTCATACAACACTGAAAATACTGCCTTTGCTTCTTAAATGAAATCGATCTGGATGGCTAATACTGTGGAACATGGGTCCATGATGCACCCTGTAGCTGGAGTCTATCTTCCAAGTTCAGAACTTAACTCAGGTTGAAGTAGAGGTCAGGGGACCCATCTCATTCCCCCATCTTTGGCATTTAGAAAAGAGTAGTGGGTTAACTCAGTCATAGAGAGTGAAGTGCCTGGTCTAGCAGAATTTTCTGGGTAGGTAGGTTCATGTAGACAATTCCAAATGGTGATAAATGACAAAGTCAAGAACACAGAAGTGAAAGCTACATGGGCCCAATTAGAGGTTGGGCCAGAGCCTAGACCAAGCTGAAGGCCCAAAGATCAAGCTGTGATTCCCAGCATGAAAGAAATTATATTTTATAAAGTCATGCAAAGCAAAACTATCTAATGAGGAACATCTGATTAGGAATACTCTGATTCTGAAGTCTTTGTTTTTTTAATTTTGGCTGTGCTGGGTCTTCATTGTGGGGCACAGGCTTTTTTTTGAGTGTGGCATGCAGGCTTAGTTTCCTCGTGGCATGTAGGATCTTAGTTACCTGACCAGGGATTGAACTTGCGTCCCTTGCACTGGAAGGATGATTCTTAACCACTGAACCACCAGGGAAGTCTCGTGAAGGCTTTTTTGAAACACAGATTCTAGTTTTCATTTTCTGTCTCTTTCAGTCCTTTGCTTTCAGTTCTACTACTATTCCAGTAGTCATGTATGGATGTGAGAGTTGGACCATAAAGAAGCTCTGAAGAACTGAAGAACTTGAATCAAATAATCAGTAGGCACCATAGTAACATTTCAGCCAACTTCTGAAGCATCAGATAGGACTGGAGTCTAAATTGGAAGGTTCTAAATGTAAACTAAGCATAGGTTAGTTGAGCTCTGAAGAACTGATGCTTTTGAACTGTGGTGCTTGGAGAAGACTCTCGACAATTCCTTAAACAGCAAGGAGATCAAACCAGTCAATCCTAAAGGAAATCAGTCCAGGATATTCATTGGAAGGACTGATGCTAAAGCTGAAGCTTTAATACTTTGGCCACCTGATGCAAAAACTGATTCATTGGAAAAGACCCTGATGCTGGGAAAGACTGAGGGCAGGAGGAGAAGGGGGCAGCAGAGGATGAGATGGTTGGATGGCATCACTGACTCAATGGACATGAATTTGAGTGAACTCTGGTAGTTGATGAAGGACAGGGAAGCCTGGTGTGCTGCAGTCCATGGGGTCATAAGGGTCAGAAAAGGCTTAGCAACTGAACTGAACTAACAATATCCTACTATAAAAGCTCCCCTCTTTGCCCTGCCTCCCCTACTGATTCTGGCTGTGGAATAGATCTTGGTCTTTGTCTTTGAAGAAAGAGTTCAACAAAGAGACAAAATTTATTAGAAGCACAGTAATGTATGGAAAGCACATGGGAGAACCTGGGGTGAGCTTGCACAACAGAAGGTTGCTTATTGGGGCAGTTTTCCAGGTTGTCTCTGGCTAATCATCTCACTTGTGCCCATCTCTGGTCTTGCAAAGGGCAGCAGGAAGCCAGCTTCAGGTGTTCAGCCTGGGGCCTATCTAACTCCTACCTCATGACCAAAGTCAATATAAACAAGAAACAATCATGAAAACTGGTGTGTTCAAGGAAGAAAGTGAGAGATGTAAAAGAACAGTGAAATCTACAGATTCCATTTACTGCACTTGTATTGCTAGACAGGAAAAGGAAAGGAATGTGGAGAAGAGAGTGTCTCATTAAAAATATAGAAATACACCCTAGCTCTGTCTGCTCCCAGGTTCCCAATAACCTGTGCTTAGTTTACATTTAGAAGCTTCCAGTTTAGACTCCAATCCTATCTGATGCTTCAGAAGTTGGCTGAAACGTTACTATGGTGCCTACTGGTTATTTGATTCAAGGCTGCCATTCAATTCACCCCCAGTAATCGCTGTGAAGCCAAGGCCCTTGTCTGATTTTGCTCCTCACAATGCCTGGCTCAGCAGAGAAGAGGAAGGCCTGTGATAGCGATGCGGGTGGAGATGAGGAGTGGGATCCAGCAGCAGGTAGGGGGTTTGCCATCGCTCACAGTAACAGGAGAAAAGGCAGAACATTCAGGCAAATAAGCAAGGGGGATGGGTGTTCGGCCAGTGGGAACACTTGGATGGGCTCCTCTGCTTGCTTCTGTTTGCTCAAAGCAACAGGAAGCAAGTTTACCAGGAAGCTCGAGAGGAGAAGGGTTCGATGAGAAAGGAAATGCTGTGAAAGCCTTTTTAGAAGAGTAGAAAAGTGGATGGAAGAGGCACATAGAATATGATTCCTGGGCAGCACCGAGGGCCAGCTCGTCGTGAATTTAGGGTAAAACTCTTCAGCAGGGGTTCGACCAAATTCAGCTACAGATGCAGGTGTAGGAACGGAGAGCTGAGGTTGTGTGGAGTAAGTATGATAAATATGTACTGAATCAGATCGAACTGAATGGAACTTACATCCTGTCACCACAGAGGCTTGAGAAGCCAGTGTTCTCTTAGGATCCATCCGCCTGTCCCACCCAGGTTTCAGTTTCATCCTCTTTAAGGAAAAGATCCACAAAACCCAGAATTCTGAAATACTCACCGCCCTTCGAATCTGTGTTTTAAAAAATCGAACAGTGCTTTTTGCATCATATCTGTGACCTGCAATTGAGCAAGCAATAAGACATGAAAAAACATTACTAATTATGATAAAACAGTCTTATTCCTCTTAATGTTAAAAATCAAGGCTTCCCATTGGGAAAAAGTAGCATGTGACGGTCACTCCCTTTTTCTGTGGCTGAGCTTTGATACATTAACAATGAAAAAAGACAAAGTTCCCCAAACTCACTCTTGGAGGGACAGTTAACAACATTGCAAGGGGCCTCCATCATTCTCCATTTGACACTCTTTCCCCAGACTGAGTTAACTGTGGCATGCATACATCTCCAAGGCAACAGCCAAGGAAACAAAATAGAACAGAACTGTAGCAATGTATCCGGTGGCTTGAAAACAACATGCTTTGCTGCCACCAGCTTTTTTCCAAGTTGAAGAGTCAGGAGAGGGAGGTGTGCAAGTTCAGGTCAGCATGCAAGGTCAAGGATGCCAGAGGGCAGCTACCTACCTCATACCCCTTCAGAGAGGGGCCCACCAGGACCACAGGTCGCATAGAAGGGACCACATCATACGGAGGGGTATGCTCTGTCTGCAGAGAGAGGAGACGCCTTCAGATGGTTAAAAGGCAGAGGGAACTCAAATATACAATGCACAGACTGTTCTTTCTCAACTCTGTGATACCAGGCACTAACTTCCCAGACACTGCCATTCTTTTTGCACTGGCTTCTTTTTCTAAATAAACCCAACCCAAGACGGGGTGGTTTTATTTCCCTCATGTTTCAAAGTGACTGAGTTGTCTAGTTTTCTGGCTCTCCTCAAATGCTCCTGATGTTCCTAATGCAGGAGGGGCTGCTTTTGAACAAAAAAAGTAGTTAGAACAGACAAAAACATGCCTCATGCAGGAGAGGTGCTTTTAAAAGCTTGACCAGAGGTTAATACTGCTTTTCAGATGCATTTGAGTTTTCTCAAGAGTTGAATGATCAGACCTCATGTGGTTAACGACAAAGAAAAGAAAGGTCTTTGGGTTTTAGATGTTGGTCTTACCTGGATAAAACCGTGCTCTTTTGTGACCAAATACTTGACAGTTTCTATTTTGCTGTGAGAGTTTGGAGGAGCCTGCATGCTTGTTTCAGTAAATGGAATCATGATCACTCTTCACAGCTGATGGATTTATATTTTTAGATTTTTGGTTTCTGTCCTTTGGAACTTAAACACTTACAATGTCAGGTTTCTGGGTCTTGGAGGGAAGATGGTTCTCATGCGTTAAATATCCGAGCAGGCCTCCATGGTCTCACAAGCTTCCCTGTCATCCTGCAGTTCTCATGTGCTTCTCAAGAACTGGTTAGGAGGTGTTTCTGTTACATAACTAACTCATTCCCTCCTACAAGACTTTATTTCTTTTTTAGAAGAGCAGGGGGAGGACCTAACTTTGTAGCCATTTCTAAAACTTGCAACAATTTTCAGCTCTTCTGCTTCTAATATAATAATGACAACGGAGATTTCCCCCCAAATTAGATAACTTTTTGTTTAAAGATCTTAAAATTGGCTGTTTTAATAGAAGAAAATGTTAAAGTGACTGGGAAAAAAAATGAGTTCTTTAATGCGGAAGACAGAACTATGGCCTAAGACACTGAGATAAACAAATCATGCTGGCAGGAGTCTTCCTGCATTGAGGAATGTCTGAAAAATACATATATGTTAAGAATCTCACAGACCAAAAGAAAAATCTCTGAACTGCTGGAAGAATTTAGTCACCTTATTGCAAATGTGAATGCCATTTTTGCATCAGGCTGTCGTTCAAGAACACATTACTGTTGCTGAAGATGGCCCTTTACCAACTTTCTGACTTGGATCGAATTTACTTTGCTTGGGGCATGGCGAGGGGATGAAATAGCATTTCAAATTCAAAAGTTTCCACTGGAGTTTTGCCCATAGTCATGGACAAGAGAATCAGAGGGGAGAAGCTATGACTGTGACTGTGCTGTCTCAAATTTTACTGCTGAAAGCTTTATCTAGTGCTCAAAATGAATTTTAATAGATACAATCAAAGTAGAATACATTTTTAAACAGAAAAAACAAACGAACAAACCAACAAACCCAAGACAAACATAGTACAGTGACAGCACAAATGCCACACAAGCATCACTCTAAAAGCAACCTAAAACATGGAAAACAATCTTATCATTGCATCTCAGGTTGGTTTTTTTTTTTTTTTTTGGTTTTTGAAAAGTCTATATTGAAGCGGACCACATCATTAATAACATAAGAAGAATGAATACCAGTGCCGAAGGCATCATAAGCATATTCATGAGATTATGACATGAAATTAATTCAGCAAAATTATTCAGTTATTGCATTTATACCACCTGGGATCAGACTGAAAATATTTAGAAGTCAAGTCCTTATAACTATGCGGTCTAAGAATACCTTTTCCATCATTATAATTAGGAATATCAGTTGCATGCATTTTAGCTCCCAAGAAATTTTATTTCAAGTCTTTAAATAGTCAGTGGCCCAGTATTAGATGGGTCTTGGGTTCCTTTGATTTGTGACTGCCAACTATTAATAGCAATACTGCTAATCAATCAGCTTCTTCATCAGTAGGGTAGCTACAGAAATTACCTTATTTGATGGAATATTGGAACTTTATACCCTATGGATCAGTACACCATCCTTTTTATCTATCCTCTCCTGCTCAGTGTAATTTGTTCAAATTATTTAGTGGAAGAATTACAATAAACATTTTTCATGTTTTGGAATTTAGGAGTCAGCAAACTTCAGAAAAACCTATCAATGAACACGGTTTTCATTCATGTTCCCGTTGGGTAAAGCTCAGAGCAGCTGAGCAGTGCTGAATTTTTAGGTTTCTGCTGCTCTGAACCCTGTTAAGTCACCTGGCTATAAGTTTTAGTGGTGACAAGAAGAAAGGACCTGAGAAATGGACCCACTGTCGTGGATGGATAGTTGGCTGTGGCTTTTGGTGTTCACACAAAAATCCAGGGGTTTTAATTTTTGCTTGGAGCATCTCGGTCTTCCGCAATGAAAGCAAACACAATTTATTTTTAAAAACAAAACAAAACATAGTTCAGCATCTGACGAATGCGGAACTCATTGATGACTCAGAGTTCCTCCACAGGGCAGAATCCTACTGTACAGAAGAGAAGGGCTCAGGGTGTGGAGAGTTGGAGGCAGAGGAGATTCTGCTCCATGCCCGCGCATGTCGTGAGAGGTTGTGCTGGACTTGTTGACATTAGAAAGAATGACTCTGAAGACAGCACAGCGCAACAGGCGGTGACAGCGGCATATAAAAGAAAGAAAGGGGGACTGTGACGGGGAGATTATCCTTAAAAAATAACGCTTCGGAGCTACAAAATGTCCATGGAAGAAACGGATTTTGGAGTCAAGAGAGCTCAGCAGTACCCTAGCTTCCAGTCAGGGAACCAAGAGGATCACTGGGTAGCATCTTGGTTGGCCAGTGGCAAAGGCTTTACGCACAGCCACTGTGTCACCGTCCGACGGGTGGGATGCTGAGATCTGAGTGACGGAGGAGGCAAGAACATGGGGAGAGGATTTATATATGACAATAGGAAAAACTCACAGTAAACCGCCAAAACAAGCCTGCAGTTTTCCACTGGTCTTGTTCATCTGCAGATTTTGCACCTAGTGGATTAGAAGTTTAAATAACTGACTAAATTAAAAATTGAAGAATTGAAAAAAAAATTTTTCTTTTTTAGTACAAGCTATGTATCTGGATATCATAAATCAGAATCTAATAATGGTTTTTCATATGCTTGATTATCAGTTAAATTTCCGGAGGAAAGAAAGTGATAGAGACAGAAGCATGCACGAGAGAGGTGCATTACAAATGGAGGCTTCAGCATTGGACGCTCCTAGAATGTTGGAGCGAATGCCCTTGGTGGTAGCTGTTATTCCATCAAAAAGGCTAAGTACTGTAATGGTGCTTCCACAGGTCACTCACTGAATTTAGCTGGTCTGAATGGACTCAGTTAGCTGCTTGATACATTCTTTTCTTAGGACAGAAATGATCGTGTTGAATATTAACCATGGGACTGAATGCTAATGATGCCAGGGGCAGGATAAACACAGCTTATGTCAATGTGAACTTACCGATTTCTGCTTCTGCTTAGCTACAGCAGCATGGAAAAGAAACAAAGAATAACAAAGCATGCATGTTATTGGCTTTATCAAGGACGCAGACAGTCCACAGGACTAGAAATGTGACGCAGTGCAGTTGAGCGCGTGGACAGACGCAAGCTTGGAAGTTCATGTTACCTTCTTAAAGAAGGGCATTCTTTTCTCTTTGGAGTGGGGTGACGTTACACTGTTTGCACTGGGTTTAGGGGAGCGGTGGTTTGCTGGAATATCATTGTCTTCTGCATCTAAGCCAGTAGCATCTATGTCTATAGCTATATACAGACAAACAATTCAAAAATCATCAGGTAGACGGGAGAGGAAAAATTGGTTATCAAAAAAATAAGATGAAAAGCAAACAAAACTAATCATAGTCAAAGATCTATCACACAGTGCTAAGCACAGTCAATAAAGTAAAGTTTCAAGGTAAAACACATAAAGAATGTCATCCAATTAAACAAAGATCCTCTCAATCTGTTGAATAAGATTTTGTTTTTAGAGGAACAAGTTTTTAAACTTGTAGTTTCAAATATAATATTGATATTTTCCAAATCAGCTGTCAGGACAGAAAACCTTCAATTCTTCCCATAGCTTAAACCAGCTTTCAGATAATCAGCAACCTTGATCACTTTATGCCTCCAATTTCTTATTGAGCTTGGTTGAACATAAGGGCAGTGTGAAATGGTTCACTGAAATTATAAAAGGCATGTGAGGGACAGAGAGAACAGAAAATCCTAAATCCAGTGACATAAAGAAGTTATACACAAGACAAATGACTCTAGAGGGTCCCAGGATGGACCAGATGGAAATGATTTCACCATGATCTGGGCACTCTTGAGGCAGGTCTGATGGAAAACTAATTAGAAGCTACTGGATGTGATGACCTCAAAATGAATCTTATACAACAGCCTAAGTAGCCTCCTGATGATTTTATATAAATTCGCTGGATTTACATGAGAGGCAGCGGCAGAAGGGCAGTAATACCCAAGGGATTATACTACTGATCTCCTCATCTGGAGAACGAGGGGTTTAGGTCTGTGGTTTGACATGCTTTCACCTTTTAAACTCATTGGCTTTGAAAACAGCACTGAAAAATTAAAAAAGATTCATCATCTCCTTATGAGGTTTATACAATGTATCCACATGCAATCACTACAGAATTTGACCCATGGCAGAACCAGAGCTGGAAAGTATTTGCATAATCAACGGCAACTTTCTTATTTTTCAAGACTGAAAAGATAAATTCTCAGAGTTGAAGGGACTTGTTTTTGGCAAAAGCTCAGTATCTACTTCTGCCTCTGTGGTGCTATATCCCATCCCTCCACCAGGCTGCCTCTCCAGCTGAGGTCCTGCAACAATCCTGGTGCTCTCATCCAATTCCCTAAGCTTCCCGAGTGGGGTCATGTCCTCAAGTCAGGATTCAGTAAGATATGGAGTTGAGCCCACTAGAAAATTATTCCGTCCTTTAGATGGGATCAAGTAGCAGAAGAAAAGAACAAATCAACTTGTCCCAGGAAAACCTCATATTACATATGTCACGCTCTCTCTTTTTTCATGTTGTTCTCTTAACATAAACCACAGTCCATTCAGATTTAAGGACCAAATTACTCTTGTGAAAGGACAGACAGCTTGGTGTTTCAACACCTTAGCTTCCATGCCCTGTGAAACACTGGCTGCCCTGGCTCGTGACAGGCGCTGTGAACCTTTCCAAATGACCGGAGATCATCCGACAGGCGTCATGTTATTTTTCAATGTTGAAGTTATTATGGATGTTAGATGATTCACTCAGCCTTTCGAAAATGAGCTGTCTTGTTGAATTGTTCCTCTTTATTTGATTAGGTCGAAATACTAGGATGGAGCAAACACCTGGCATTGTTAGCACAGTGTTGCAAATATCAGCTCTTGCGTGCATAAAGCTGAGGTCGGATGCTCTTTCTCCATGAGTCATAACGGTCTGAATTAATTCCTGCTAGGTAGTTAGATATGCCCAGTAAATATGTCTTTCTCTTTATCCCATCTGTGCCTTTGGATAAGCTCTAGGATCAGCATGTGCTGTACAACAGAAACATTATGAAATGTGCCCAGTGATTTGAACTAATGCTGACGTGTATACCACCCAATGAGGCTCTTCCTTGAATCTCAGTTTAGGGAGCATGTTATTTGTGTCTTCCTGCATAAGATGGAGAGGGTGTGGGTCAGGTTTTCATTAGTCCCACAGTACAGTGGTCTCCCAGCATTTGGGGACCAGGAACCAGTTTTGTGGAAGACAGTTTTTCCATGGACCTGGTGGGGGACATGGTCTGGGGATAATTCAAGGGCATTGCATTTATTGTGCACTTTATTTCTATTTTGTGGCAATCTCAAGATATTATGCCTTGACTTTAGGGGTTAGGGTTCACACTCCCATGAGAATCTAATGCCGCTGCTGATCTAACAGGAGGTGGAGCTCAGGTTGTAATGCGAGTGATAGGAAGTAGCTGTAAATACAAATGAAGCTTCGCTGGCTAGCCTGCCGCTCACCTCCCACAGAACAGCCCAGTTCCTAACTGACTAGGAATCCCTGCTACAGTACGTCTTAATCCAAATCAAGGGATTCCCAGGTGGCTCAGTGGTAAAGAATCCACCTGCCAATGCAGGAGACACGGGTTCCATCCCTGGGTTGGGAAGATCCCCTAGAGAGGAAATGGCAATCTGCTCTAGTGTTCTTGCCTGGGAAATCCCATGGATGGAGAAGTCTGATGGGCTACAGTCTATGGGGTCACAAGAGAGTCTGACATGACTTAGCAACTAAACAACCACCACCCAAATCAGTTTCCCTTTTGGTGGTCAATTCTAATATGCTCTACCTTTCTAATCTGTTATTGGACTTATAAAGGCTACATTCAAGGGATAGTACCCTTGACAGCCTCTCTGAAATTGAGGATACTCAGTGGCCTTTCAGAGTTGATAGGGCTGTGGGATGGTAAAGTTCAGGAACTGAATTTTATGATTGGTCCATTGGGTTTTTTATTTAAAGGAAGAGTGACAATGCATAAAAAGTTGAGCTGAGCCATAGCCCAGATGTTTGGCTACACACACACACACACACACACACACACACACACACACAGCCTGAGTCAGGTTTGCAATTTACCTGCATTTGGACATAAGGGCTCAAAATCTCAAATTGAAGACTTCACAGTTTTCTAGTCCTGACTTTGGTTAACTTAGATCTAAAAGCATCTGCATCTGTCCTGAGACACAGAATTCTAAATCATTTGGCTACTTTCCAAACACATTCAAGAAATTTACTACAAGTTGAGAAGCATGTTTGACTCTCTAAATGATTCTATATACTTTAATAGGCTCAGATGGTTCTTATTCTGAGAGGTGTGAGATGCTCCTTTTAAATTTCATGCTTGCATCAGCATACCTTGGTAAACATTAGTATTTACTTGGTTCTGAGAGGTGTGAGATGCTCCTTTTAAATTTCATGCTTGCATCAGCATACCTTGGTAAACATTAGTATTTACTTGGGAAAACTGTCTCCTTTAAAAATAGCTTATTTTTGTCCTCTTCATGAGCATGCTTTAGTTTAAAAAAAAATTTTTTTTTTTTTTGGCAGAGAGCCTTGGAAATGTTTTTTGAACTCTAAATTTAAATGTAATCTTAGACAGTTGGGTCGAGTTGAGCGATGTGCTAGGGTTGCACGTGTGGACACACCCGTGTAGGTATACAATATGCTTTGTGCAACCAGCTACTACTTCATTCCCCAGGGGTGAGGTGGAAATGTTTTACTTTTTCTTTTTACATTCATTTGGTTTCGGCTGTGCTGGATCTTTGTTGCTGTGGCATGGGCTTCCTCTAGATGTGGAGCGCAGGCGCTCCTCTCCAGATGTGGTGTGCGGGCTTCTCACCGTGGTGGCTTCCCTGGCTGTGGAGCCCGGGCTCTTGGTGCATGGGCTTCCGTAGTTGCGGCCTGCAGGCTCAGTAGTTGTGGTGCGTGTGCTTAGTAGGCCCGCAGCAAGTGGGATCTCCCCAGACCAGGGATCAAACTCATGCCCCCTGCATTGGCAGGTGGATTCTTAACCACCGGATCACCATGGAAGTCCGAGGTGGAAATTTTTCCTTTCCCAAATCCTGGAGACCCTCCAATTATATTTACTTGGGGCAAGTGCTTCTATTCTTTGGTCTTATAATGGGTAAGCTTACTTGTAGATAGGGCCTTGGGAAACAAAAGATGATGATTAATCATTGGAAGCCAATCCACATTTGATAGGTTCAACAGGTTTCCCTGGAACCTCTCTAAGAAGATTGGGGGAATCTCTCTGTAGAATTTTCTTAGGTTTTTCTATTAGGTAAATTGTAATGTTGATACAAAAGCATAGCAGGAGCCTAACGTCCTTACTAGGGCTTCACTGGTGGCTCAGGGGTAAAGAATCCACCTGCCAATGGAGGAGATATGGGTTCAATCTCTGGGTTGGGAAGATCCACCTGAGAAGGAAATGGCAACCTGCTCCAGTATTCTTGCCTGGGAAATCCCATGGACAGAGAAGCCTGGAAGGCTACATTCCATGGGGTTGCAAAGAGTCAGACACGACTTGAGAGACTGGCCACTCACATGCTTGTAATGTATCTATTACATATTTTGTAGGTGGTTAATATTTCTAGTTCACTTAGTCACAGGGTGGTTTGCACTTGGTATTCAGAAAAGTGATTCCAAATTATAAAACTGTCTCTGTATAAAACTTGGGTGAAGTTAAAAATCTCTTTGTTTTCTTTACACTGTTTTTCTTTTTAACCAAATAAAAATGTCAGCACTTGCACATTGTAAAGTGATGATGATGAAGAGATTGTTTTTCAAAAATTATCCATGCTTTAAAGAATATAATTTGTACTTTTCTCTTTTTAAAATTGAAGTATAGTTGATTTAACATATCATGTTAATTTCTCCCATACAGCCCAAGTGATTCCATAATACATTATTTTTTATATTCTTTTCCATTATGGGTTATCACAGGATCTTGAATAAAAAAATCATCTTTATTATATGAAACTCTTAATTGAACTTGATGTTCAGGAATGACTTAACGGGCATGGCAGTATTCTCCAGTTTTCCTCCCTGAAGAATCTCATGGACAGAGTTCATAGGATTGCAAAGAGTTGGACACGACTGAAGCAACTTAACACATATGCGCATAACATCCAGCTACAGAAATGAAATGTTACTTTCCAAACAGACTCACTTATTCTTCAAAATGCATGTTGTTAGCTCTCATTATATTGCCAAGATGATGAGAAGGCTACATTTCGATTAAAGGAAACAGAAAACTTCTGGGTTGACAGAAGTAGGGCTGGCAATCTGAGGACAGGGATGCTGTTTAACACAAGGAACTGGCATTTTCTTATTTCAGGAGCTAGTGACAGTCCTCAGGAGTCTCTGAGACAGTTTTGAAGACACAGAGGAAGAGAATAAGGTTTGCACTATAATCGCTGCAACTCCACCCATTTGAGGGGTAGAGAGAAGCCTCCTTTCCATTGGGCACTCAGGGAGTATCTAATCACCCCCAATCAGGGGAAGACAACCTCACATCCTCCCTAAAGGGCTCTGATGTTTCATTTCAAGCATACTATTCTACTTAACTGAGAATTATAGCTAGTTGTAAGTACTCGACTTTGGAAACGAATATGCATTCTAAAACAGTTGATTTCTTATTGTGCTCAGACTTTGCTCACTTAACAAATCCTCCAGTTTTAACTAAGAAGCTGGGAAGGGTCTCTGAAAGCTGCTAACATCAGGGAACAAGGTACAATCATCAGTAACAATGGGGACCCTTAAGACCAGGCAGTCATGGTGCAATTATACTGTTCCTTCATTTCTCCATAGGGGCAGAATTCTCTTTGACCTCTTCCCACTTCTAGCTTCCTAGAAATCACCCCAGTGCTCCACTGGCCCATCCTTACCATCTTCCTCTGACTCTCAATTGCATCTCTTAGCAAACTAAGACTCCGATCATAAATTTTCACCCAGTTCAACCAATTTGTCTCCTGTTGATACAGAACTCCAAGTTCAACACAGAATGGTAGAGTTACCAGGCTGAGCAAATACAAATTCAGTTAATGAATTGCAGATAGACAAGGAATCATTTTCCAAATACTGACTTATACTAAAATAATCAGAAATTCACATTCTTCTTCAGGGCTTTGGGAAGAAAACAGTCACGACTCTTCCTGGAAGTGTTCCCATCTTTTGTTCAGTGTTTCTGTACGTCTTCTACGTGTTCCACGGAGCTTCCTGGGTAGAGTTCACGTCAGACCCATCAATCCATCATCACTTTATCCTTCTTTCTTCACTTTTCTAAACTTTTTTTTATCCTCTTTTAATTTGACATTAGGGCCAACACCTCCCATGGCACTCTGATTGATGGTGAATGTTCATTCATTTACAGACCATGACAATGTGCCAGGAACAACCGTGTAGAGGGGGACTAGAAAGTTAAATCTGCTCATCATCTTGATCTTCTAAACCGTGAACACACTGACACCATTTCTGGGTTTTTTTTTCAAAGGCAGAAAGAAAGTTGCCCATATTCTTCCTAACGCCATTCTCATTTTTACTCCCTCTGAACATCTTGAAGGTTAACTAGTGACTCGGTTTATGGAAACTCACACAAGTAGGTAAGACGGAGAAGAGCATGAAATGCAGTAGGTACTGTTCAGCACTTACTACCTACTTACCAGATGATGGAGGTGTAGATTTTCTGGAACTAGGTACTATGTCACCCAAACTGGATGATGAATTTCCTCCTGATTTACTGGAGTAAAGCAAAAGTTTATATTACAACTGACACTTATTTCAGAGATGAAGACATTTGTACTGCTCAATAAACATGATGATTACTCATTATGTTTTTTATTGAACTTTAAATCTGCCTTGCCTCCAAGGAGGCAAAGAGTAATTTCCCAGTGGGCTCCTGAAGTGCTTGAAACATCTGTGTCAAGGTCTCTGTTTCAGATTCAAGGCTTAATTTGAAAAGGCCCTGAGGGGCTGAGGAAAACTAGGGTACCTGCTGCACCCAGCAAACCCTCTGCCAGGATCGCAAATAGATTAAGAGCAGATTTCCTCTGTTTCTCATTTTCAAGACTCTTGGAAGCAATGCATAGAACCCACAGGCTAACACCCAAACTTGTTTCTTTTTCATTGGGTTCCTGCTCCTTTTTCTTGTACACCAGAAGCAGCTTGCTTCTTTTTTGTGTACTAAGATATATATAGTATTCAAGTGTTCATAAGCAATCTATTAAAAAAACAACCCAACAACACAGCAATAATAAAATTTGCCAACCTCTCAAACAGTGGTCCTCAACCTTTTTGGCATCAGGGACCAGTTTTGTGGAAGACAATTTTTCCAAGGAACAGAGGGTGTGGATTGGTTTTGGATAATTCAAGTGTGTTACATTTACCGAGTTCTGTGAGCAGGAGGTGGAGCTCAGAAGGTAATTCAAGTGATGGGGAGTGGCTGTAAATATAGATGAAACTTCATTTGTGTGCAGCCCACCTTCTGCTATGGGACCTGGTTCCTGACGGGCCGGGGACTGGTACTGGTTCATGGCCTGGGGGTTGGGGATCCCTTCTCTAAAAGACACTTGAGAGAGCATGACAGTGTTCTGTGATTTAACTCTCAGAGTATACCTCGAACATTTCTCAAACATGGCTAACACGGAGGGTTCAACTTGGTTCCTTTAGGAATGATCTGAACTTCAGAACTACCAAATTCTAAAGTTTGATCTGAGACATGCTTTAGTGTCTTAGAAACTCTGGAGTTAATATAAGATCAGTGGCATTGATGTTTTTACCAGTGACCTGCATGCAAAATGATACACTACATGACTCCCTCACAGAGGTGGATGGAAAGGAATATTTTAAAAGAGTGACATGGAATTTCAGCAAGACAATCTTATGGCCAAACGTTTATTATCATTGCCAAGCCCAGGTCTAGTGGACATAATCTGCTACAGTGTCTATGTATCCAAGAGTGAGATTTTGTAAATATTTATATATGTTTAATATTTTATGAATATTCATAAGAAAATATAAATTCCACTAAAACACCAATGACAGGCTGAATTTTGTTGCTACCATCCTGGCATTTTAATGTGTAAAAAAGACAAACATCAAAGCTTTAAGCAACCACCAGAAGGCCTCTGTGGCTTTTTAAGGTTCTTAAAAGATACCCTAGCATGTTTAACAAGGACACCAGACACCATGTAAAAGTAGTAAAAAAGTGGTATTTAGAGAAGCCATTTCTGGCAGTTATTTAAAAATACCCATTAGCAAGACCAAAACATTTTCTTCCAGAAGTTTTTCTTTTCTCTAAACTATTAAGTCTTTGAATTTATTCCACATTCTCTTTGAATTTTCATAACAATCAAAGTATTATTTGAGTTGTGTAAAACTGTGACAAACAGTGCAAAGAGTCAAAATGTTCAGAATGCAAATTTGCCCTTCACGTTTAATTCCATAAAAATGTCATGTTCTTGAGTCAGGCTCTGATTCTACTGCTTTTGATTTCTGTTGATTTTTTTTTTTAATCACTTACAAATCTGAGTTTTATAATACTGTTGAATTCTAGCTATGCCCTCAAAACAAAAGTATATTTAAAATGTTTGGAGACAAATGTAAAAACTTCTGAATAAGAAAACAAGAAAACAATATTTTCACCTACTTAGGCAAAAAAAGAAAAAAAAATACTCGTGAATGAAGATGGATGTTCCAAACCACAAAGCATCTTATATTTGACCTGTGTGTGGGCACTCAAAAAAAATTCTTGCTGACACTAAAATATGGTCTTTGACAAAGGATTTTTTGTCCTCATAGAAACAGATAAAACATAAACTTTATGAAACAAAAGCTTAGTGGTTTGCATTTAAGAAAAGATTTGCGTATATCATATCCTTTCACTGGAAGAAGCAAATCGTGTTCCTGTACTTGTCTGCAAGGGGGTCATTTTCACATTTACTCCATATTCGAGGAGCCCTTCTAATGGTTCTAGTGAAGGGCAAACAGCCTTAAGACTCCCAGGAAAAAAGGTCATTTGGCCCCAGCTTATTATATAACTCATCTAATTGCTATCTGCAAGGACAATTTTAATTGCTTTCTTACCAAGTTTAAGTGTTAAGCAATGGGTAGAACTGAAAATTGAGTTTCTTAAGTGAAACTCAGAGACCACAAGAGCTGCTCCTTGCTGGTCTCTGAGACTGTCATTTCTAAAACATCTTCCTACCATGCCAGGCAGCTCCGGACACTGGGATTAGTCACCACGACTGCTTGATGCCAGAGTATTTTCAGCGAGATTAGGACTTCAGAATTTCTCCTGCACTAAAGCCTGAATTTAATCCTCTATGACCTTAGCGCTTTTCTTTCCTTCATGGTAACACTTAATTTGATTCTCCATCGTAGAGGATGAAAATGAGAGGCTGGGTGATGCTTTTAAAATACAGGATTTGTAATGCTCTCAGTAAACCGTATCACCAGTCTGAACTAAAAGAGCCCGAGAGTTATACAATACTAGTGAATGGAGATGGATGTTCCAAACCACAAAGCATCTTCTATTTGACTTGTTTGTGGGCACTCAAAAGAAATTCTTGCTGACACTAAAATATGGTCATTGACAATGGATTTTGCATCATTATAGAAATGAATACAATGTAAGTTTTCTAACACAAAATAAAGATTGGAGATTACAGTAACCAACGGTTCATGAACTTTGACACAAACACTTGATGTTTTTCTCCTACCTGGAGTAGAATTTCCCTTGCTTGGCTCTCTGTTCATGCTGTAGCCTCATGTTTTCTAGCTTGACTGGGCTTGGAATGAATCCGATTTCACAGCCTTCTTTAACCAATCGCCCTATCCACCAGTCATTGTTAAATTTCTAAACAAAAAAACCAAAGTTGTTCAGATCAGTGCACAGAAGTTAAATGAATCTTCACATCTTTTATCTTCTTGGTTAACTTTTTTCAGTGGAGAGAAATATTATGGCAATTACAGAGAACTCTGCCTCAAATATCACAAGTCAAGAAACCTGTAGGTTTACGTGTTGAGTATGCTAAAAATGAAGCATTTTCAGGATGCTCAACAATCCATCTCTGGCTTGACTTTGCCTTCACTTTCCTGACCGTGAGATTTTTCTGAATTCCATTGCAGCTGCTGGCACCATGAGGAGGGTAAGCTCTTCCTATTCAAAGATTAACAGCTCTTCCTGACAAGAGACCGTTAGGAACTAGGGAATGTTACAGAAAGTCTTCCTCGTGTATAATCAGAGTAGTTAGAAGTATTATGAATGAAAAATACTGACATTCACCTGAAATATCTGATGTCAGAGCAAAATTTATCTTTGTTGCAAACAGGTTTATAATGACCACAAACTGGTGTTCACAAATGATTTCTCGACTTACGTGAATGTTGGTAATTTCTCTCTTGTGCCTGGAATATTTATCCTATACCTTTAGGATCTGGTTTGATGTCCCTCAAATGAATAGTATTTTTCAAGCCTGTTCTTGAACATTTCTGTCAGCTACAAACTGGCACTTGTCATCTACCTCTGCAAGGACTAAATCATGTGTTGTTGCAGCCACTGACCTTCAACACTCCCTGAAAGGAGTTCAGGGTGGAGAACAGACATTGCAGCCACTGACCTTCAACAGTCCCTGAAAGGAGTTCAGGGTGGAGAACAGACATGAGGCACTCTGTGCTTTGAAAAACTGGCAGAACAGGCCTTCAGATAGATATTTTCAGGAGCTGATTTTATGAGCCTAATTCTTACATCTTCTCATATCTAGAAAAGCACTAAAGTTCTGCATGATGATGACTGCTCCTCATGACTAGCAGAAACCTTCTGCAAAAATATGTGCTTGATTGCAAGTACTCCTCCTTCACCAAAATCACATAGATACTGGCCTTCTCCCCTGCCTCTCTGAAGCAGTTTCTCAGAGCTATCCAAGGTGCTGTCTCCTGGGCTATAGGCCTCATTTTGGGCCAAACAAAACTTAATTCGTAACTCTTATGATGTGCTTTTTTTTTTTTTTTTT
>SJYT01024191.1:13068-72462 GCA_006410635.1 Cephalophus harveyi | reverse complement strand
AGCAGTTTCTCAGAGCTATCCAAGGTGCTGTCTCCTGGGCTATAGGCCTCATTTTGGGCCAAACAAAACTTAATTCGTAACTCTTATGATGTGCTTTTTTTTTTTTTTTTTCTTTTTTAAAGTCAGCATTTCAAAGAAGAAAATCCATTCTGTTTTTCTTTTCTTTCTCTAAGTATCAGCTTTGGGATGGGAGCCTGGATTCACCTAACTTTCTGTTGTAAAGTGAAAGTTAAGGCTTGTGGTACTTCTGAGAATTTTTTCTGTTTTTCCTTCCTAGCCAAGGGACTTCCTTCCCTGGTGGCTCAGATGGTAAAGAATCTGCCTGCAATGCAGGAGACCCAGGTTCAATCCCTGGGTTGGGAAGATCCCCTGGAGAAGGGAATGCCTACCCACTCCAGTATTCCTGCCTGGAGAATCCCATGAACAGAAGAGCCTGGTGGGCTACAGTCCAATGGGGTCACAAAGAGTTGGATACGACGGAGCGACTGACACTTTATCTTTCAATTTTTCCTAGCTGAATAGAAGTAACAGCTCTTTTGAAAAGTTAAAGAAATGGTAGGCTCTATATTCTCTGGGCTCTTTCAATGGCAGTCATCACCTCTTTTGCTCACAGCCTTTAGTGCCTGAGCAGTTACACTGACATATGCTCCCTAGGACACACTGTTCCCTAGATGGAAGTGTTCCAATGGTAAATTCCTACAGGTTCAAGAGTCTCACGCTTACAGCCTGAGAACATCATGGAGGGGAAATCTCTGGCAGAGCAGGCTTTGATAAATGTTGACTCAAAATAAACCTTAATTAAGAGTGAATTTTTTCCAATTTACAGATTGAGTCATTGTTAACAGAAAGTGGAGGCTTTTGGCATGGAGGAAAAGGGATGTTCCTGACATCTATTTCTTGTCTCATTGGCTCTAATTCCATCCATTTCTCCTTCCCCTACAGCAATTCACCACCAAAGAAGGAGAAAGTGCACCAGTGGTCTGAGTTTAGACCTTGTTAGCAGAGAGGAGAGACCGTGAATTCTAGATACTATTATTAAACTCTCCCCAGATGCTTAAACTTGGGACATGAGAGGCAAATGACACATGGTCAAGGTTGAACAAAAGAAAAAGTACAGGTTAAGTATAAAAAAAGGATCATCTACTCCAGTGGTTCTCGATTTCTGGGTCACAGAGCCCAGGGGAGCCTTGAGGTTATTCCAAGAAGCCTGTGACTCTTTTCTTCTTTAAAAAGATTATATTTATTTTGGAAGAGGTTGAGAGGCACTGATTTCATGTGTATGTTATATAATCACGGCTATACACGTGCTATTTCATAGCAATGAGAAGTAAGAAATGATGTTTCAAGATAAAAACAAAAAAAAAAATCATGCAGCTAGAAATTGCAGTTAACTCTCCTTACTTCCTTAACATGCAGAAAATCTTTTGCTTCGAATGAGATGGCCATGCCTGGAACGGGAACATCGTCTTCGTGGGCTGCACTGTAGCTGACATTTGTCCGAACTGCAAATGCAACGGGCTTTGTCTAAAATGGAAAAAGGGGGAAAAGATAAAAAAAGAAACAAGTGTTCCTTCTCTTTTCCCCTCAAAATACAAGCATACATGGAATAACGGTTGTCATAGCTGTTGTTTTTCCTCGATTTGGTTCTTTATCACAAAACACCATCTTAGTATTTCCAACATGGGAAACCTTTGGGCGCTCAGCCACATACACTCATTTCTGAACTAGAAAAAGGCCATTGTGCTTTATGAAAGCACTCCAAGCAATGAAAGTAAAGATGAACTACTGAAATATGTGTTTACAACATAAAAACTTGAACAAATGGAAATCAGGAAACATACACAGGGTTGAAATGCCAAGTTCTTGTGTTTCAGTGAAAAAGACTTGGCCACTGTCATATCCACCCCCAAATCTACTTTAATTAATAATAGAAGATGGAACTTCCCTAGTGGCCCAGTGGTTAAGAATCCATCTTCCAATGTAGGGGACTCTGGTTTGGTCCCTGGTTGGGGAACTAAGATCCTACATGCCATACGGCAACTAAGCCCTCACGCCACAACTAAGACCCAATGCAGCCAAAAATTAAAAAAAAAAAAAAATTTTATGACATAATTCCAAAACATACTATGTTTTGCATGAAGAAAGAACCAAGGACTATATCTTATGACTATTAAAAAACTATATTCATGGCTGCTGGGTATCATGAAAGCAATGACTTTCTATTTTAATACTGTCCTCCTTGAGTTTTCTCAGTCACTAAAGATGATAACATTCAGTAAGTTATTTTTCATTATTTGATGCTTCGCAAATTTACAGATACATATTGTCCTCTATCAAGCAATACCTGCTTAATCACAAGGTTAAAAAAACAAAACAAAACAAAACAGGTAAACTCAGTAACAGTGAAAAGAGGTATTGCTCTAACTAGCACTGGGTTTCGTTCACAAAGTGGGCAAGTGGATTTCTTCTGAGCTGTTTCTCCCTATTCAAAGAGCTCTTCATCAGGACTATTCATGAAGGATGAGGGGGTACTGGAATAGAAAGAACCCATCTTCACTTCTGAATTTTCCACAGTTAATCTGTTCTAGCTGACTACTGTCTGGGTGAGGACTGAGTTTAGAAGAGCCATGGTTACGTAGATTCATCCACAATATGCAGAAAGGAGGCCCAGGTTCCAGATAAAGGCACAGTAGACAGGAAGGGGACAGAAAGACATGAAATCCAATTCGTGACATCCATTACGAATTTTAATAATAGAAGAGGGCTGTTCCTTGTATGGAAATATGAACTTTAAAGAAGAACAGTAAAAGTTGCCTAATAGTTCTACCACTGAACCACAATCCTGTTTTTTAAAAAATTATTTAGTTTTACCTGGAGGATAACTGCTTTACAATGTTGCGTTGGTTTCTTCTGTACAACAACTGGAATCAGCCATAGGTATACATGTGTCCCCTCCCTCTTGAGGCCCCCTCTCTCCCCACCCACCCCTCCAGGTCCCCGCAGAGCACCGAGCTGAGCTCCCTGTGCTAAACAGCAGCTTCTCACTAGCTAGCTATCTTACACGTGGTCGTGTATATATGTCAATGTGACAATGTGAACGGTATTTCAGGGGAAAAATGGAAATATCATTTAAAATAATATATAAATTTGTTTCCCATAGCTATAATTCGTATCCAATTCATACCTAATTCATATCCAATTCTTAAAGTAACATAGTAGTTTTTCACGTGATACACTTCTTTTCACTTTACCATTTAAAAAATTACCTCGATAATTTAACCCCTTTTTCGATGTTTCGGTTTAGAGGTTTTCATTATGATAAATATTCTGCTTTGGAAAATCTTTGTACAAACTGCCTCTTTCTATTTAGGATTCTCTCCTTGGGATAGATTCCCAGAGGTAGCATGAGTAAGCCATGAGTTATCAAGACCTTTTAAAATTCTATTCCAAACTACTGTCCAAATGGGCTCTGCCATTTTAAACTGCATCCAGCAGTATATGTTGGTGCCCTTTTCCCTAAGATGCAGTTTTAATTAGACTCAGTTTTACTACTAGAAATAGGATTTTCTTGAGTATAATCAATCCACTATTGGAGAGAATTTCTGATCCCTAAAATATAAATCCAAGATTTTTTTTTTTAATGACACCATCTCTCATCTCTCTCAAGGACTTCTTAAAAATTCCTTGTGATGAACAGGGAGGCCTGGCGTGCTGCGATTCATGGGGTCGCAAAGAGTTGGACACGACTCAGCGACTGAACTGAACAGAATTTAAGTGTAGCGTGTGCACGCGCACACACACATATATATTTAAACTATTGGAAGACCTAAATTTTAAATGTACAACTCTATAAAGGATCCCATGAAAATCTCTTCTCTTTTTCCCAATGACCAACTTTTCAGACACCGGAATAGCAGGAAGAGGGAACACTGAGAAAAGAAAAATAAAGAGGTAGCGAAGGTTAGCCTATAATAATCAGGGCAACAGATGATGATTCTATGTTTTTAGATTAAGATTACAGTTCAGAGTGTGACTCCCCCGCCTGGCTCACCTCCGACGACCAACCATGCTTCCCTTAGATAAGGAGCTTTACACAGCAAGCCATATAGGAGCCCAGCTGGCAGGTTCAGGGGGATGGATTGTGGGCAGTTCTGAGGCCACAGGACTTGATTTTTCCCACAACCTAAAGAAGCTCCATTGGCACCTTGGAAGCCTGGCCCATGGAAGCCCCTAAGTGCTGGTCAGAGATATGTTTTAAGTTTACAGCAGGAGCAATTATTATTTTTTCATAGTCTTCTAGAATCGCTAGACCTAAGGCTGTCAGAAAACAATTATTGTTAAGTAGGAGATCGTTAACTAAAAAATCTCTTTGGATCCAGCAATTCCACTTCTGGGCATATTCCAAAGAAAACAAAACAACTATGTCAAAGAGATATCTAGACTTTTATGTTCATAGCAGCATCATTCACAATAGTCAAGACATGGAAACATCCCAAGTGTCCACCAACAGATGAATGGATGATAAAGATGTGAGATACGCATGCACACACGCAGGAACACGATTCAGCCATGAGAAAGAAGGAGATCCTGCCTTTTACAGCAACATGGATGGACTTGGAGGGCATTAGGCTAAGTCGCTTCAGTCGTGTCCGACTCTGTGTGACCCCATAGACGGCAGCCCACCAGGCTCCCCCGTCCCTGGGATTCTCCAGGCAAGAACACTGGAGTGGGTTGCCATTACTTTCTCCATGGAGGGCATTAGGCTAAGTGAAATAGAGAAAGATGGTCTGCTCTCACTTACATGTGGAAGCTCAAAAACAAAACAAACCCCCCTAATCTCTGATCATGAAGTAGGATAAAACAAATTATCACAACTTTATGGCTTTCTTTTGAGCTTGCCTCCCAAACAATACCTTAATGAGTTTAAGAGTGAAGCTAATCATTTTAATGGTTACAACAATGTTTACATACAGTTAAATAAAAATGTGCTAATGATGGAATATCTACTGTTAAAAAGCAAAATGAAATTCACTCAAATAAGAATAAAAATAGAATTCTGATAATGATTAATTGTAACTTGCATTTTCAGGCATCAATTTCTTCATTCTTAATAATTTCTTAATGCATTTTATTAATGTAAATAGCAAATTAAGTTTTTCCATTTTCATTCAGAGACCATTAATAATTAATAACATATAAGGGTAATCCATAGTTTGTTTTCAAGTCTACAATGGATTTTTCTTAAATATTAAGGACTTCCAACTTGAAGTATTTATTAAAGAAATTGAAAAGTGTAAAGAATTTAAATGACCCAGATGTTTATTATAAGAGACTGCAGAAAAGAGAGCTTAAAATTTTAATGAGTTTCTGATCCATTTTCCTGTACATAACAATTTCCTATAAAACTTGCTATGCTTTTCTGTGATTTTAAATGACTCAAGTAGGACAATAACCATTGAGTCTTACAATGGAATTACTCAGAGATATGGTGAGGTACTTTCAGAAATAAGATCAGAGCTATCTGCTTTATTAATACTTGTCTATCATTGAACTTTTAAAAAATCTTTGGTAATTTATTATAAAGTATCAAGGGTAGTCTGAGAATTCTTTAATAGCAAACCACAGTGATAAAAAGAATGTAACAACCATTTATGTATCCTGATAACTGAACACTGAATCAGACTGAATAAGCAAATAATCACAGATTTGTCATAAAATAAGATTTACATATGTAGTTAACCGATTTGAGAAATTCAAGTTTCCTGTCTAAAATGGATTAATTTAATGAATATTTATTAAGTACATGCTTACTATCTCAGGTTCTTACCCTCATAAAGATTAACCCATATTCTGGTAGAGGAGATATCATAAGCAAGATAGTTAATGATTTCAAATAAGGAATAGAGTAAAACAAAGTTATATGAATAGAGTGGCCACGAGCAGAAGATGGACTGGTAGTGTGAAATGAGGTGTTTAGGGAAAGCCTCTTTTGAGTTTTCAGTTATCTCTTTATCCACCCACCATCCATCCATCCATTATTTATGTGCCAGGCACTGTTCTGGACAGTTGGATTACATCAATAACCAACAGAAACTAAGATTCCCTGCCCTCTAAGGGCTTACATTCTAGAGGGGGAGAGACAGATTATAAATAATAGACATAATAATCAAATAAAGTATATAACATGTTAGAGACAAATTCTGTGGAAAGCATGGTAGGGAAAGCCAGGGTGCCAGGTGACGGGGCAGGGACAATTTTCCACGGTAGTATGCGTAGCCTGCCTTGAGGAGGTAACATTTGGACAAAAGCATGAAGAGGTAAGAGAATGCAGGTGCCTGAACCCCAGGCAGAGGGAAGAGCAGTGCAGAGGCCCTAATGTGGGAGCAGGTCAGAGGAGCTCGGACAGGACGAGGAGCTCAGAGGCTGAGTGGGGGGACCAGGGAAGCTAACCAAAGATGAGGTCAGAGCTCTCAGGTGATACCTGACTGTGTAGCTCAGAGTCAAGATGCGTGGCTTTTATTCTAAGTGAGATGAAAATCACGGGAGGGTTGTCAGCAGAGGAGTGATGTGGTCTGACAAGTTAAAAGGACTGTGATGGCTATTGAACTGAAAAGAAGATTTGGGGACTTTGAAGTAAAAACAGGGGAAATCAGTTGGAGATGCTCACAGTAACTCACGTGGAGAGATGATGGTGGTTAAATCAGAGCAGCAGCAATAGAAGTGGTTAAAAAAAAAGAGGTCCAATTCTGCATGTGTTTTCAAAGTAGAATCAACTATATCTATCTGCTGATAGATTTGATAAGGGGGTGAAAGAGAGCCGACAATGATGCCAAAGGCTTTGGGTCTGAGCTACGAGAGGGATAATGCACTCATCAGGTGATAAGTGCACAGGAGGAGGGCTAAGTGCACAGGAGGCAAAAATAAAAAATTTTACACTTTCTTTAAATTGAAGTAGAGTTGACTTACAACATTATATCAGTTCCAAGTGTGCAATTAGTGATTCAATATTTTTATAGATTAAACCAAAGTTTTACATGTTTTGAATGTGTAAAGCTTGAGCTGATATGAAACATCCAAGTAGAATTTGAAGAGGGCTCAAGGTCTGAAAGTTTGACAGAAAGATCTGGGCTAAAGATACAAGGTGGCAGGGACTTCTCTGTCAGTCCAGTCGTTAAGACTCTGTGTTTCCACTAAAAGGAGCGTGAGTTCAAGCCCTACTCAGGGAACTAAGATCCTCCGTGTCTTGTAGCATGGTCAAAAAATGAAATAGATATAAGTTGGTAAGTCTGGATGATACTGCCAAGGAAATCAACATACGTGAGGGCACTCCAACTACAAGAGTGCCTCAGCTTCCAAAGAGTGGAGAACAACTGCAAAGTGGAGAATGGCTCCTGGTTTCCAGGAAGTAAGTGTCTCGAGGAGCAGGAAGTGGTCAACTGGGCCAGATACTGCTCATCAGTCAAATACTGAGTGCTGGCACCTGCCACATGGATTCACATCCTGGAGGTCGTTGTTGACAAGAGCCCACTCAGCTGCTTGCTGGACATAAAGTCATACTGGAGTTAAAAGAGATTAAAAGGAGAGGAACTGGATACAGTAAGTATAGACAATTCTTTTAAGGAATTTTTCAACAAAGGGAAGAAATAAATGGGGTGACTGGTAGGAAAAGTGAGTCAAGATTTTTTTTTTTTCCATTTAAAGTAGGAGAAATAACAAAAATCAATACTGATGGGAATGAGTCAGTAGAGAGGGAGAAAAAAAATGTGATGATCTATGAACCAGAGGACAGAAGTGCTAGAACATTGTTTTCGCTTTGGCAGAGGAGGCAGTGAGATCCAGTCTGTAAGTGGAGGACGGGCCCCCGACAGAGGCGAGGAGGCAGCATGAACAAGGCAAATTCTGGCCACAGAGGTGATGCGATGTCCTCCTCTACTTGTTTCCCTTTCCCAGTGGAACAGGAAGGTGGGAGTAAAGACAGGGCAGTTCAGTTCAGTCGCTCAGTCGTGTCCGACTCTTTGCGACCCCATGAATCGCAGCACGCCAGGCCTCCCTGTTCATCACCATCTCTCGGAGATCACTCAGACTCACATCCATCGAGTCAGTGATGCCATCCAGCCATCTCATCCTCGGTCGTCCCCTTCTCCTCCCGCCCCCAATCACTCCCAGCATCAGAGTCTTTTCCAATGAGTCAACTCTTCGCATGAGGTGGCCAAAGTACTGGAGTTTCAGCTTTAGCATTATTCCTTCCAAAGAAATCCCAGGGTTGATCTCCTTCAGAAACGACAGAATGGGAGTAAAGACAGGGCAGAAGGTATTGGAGGTTTTAGAAGAGAAGAAAAACTCAGTGAAGTAATCCAGAGTGTGGAAGACGAAAGGAACAAGGGAAGTAACTATGGTGGGACCGCCAAGTGACTAAAGCCCACTTGAGAGTCAAGGTCTTGGATTTATAGGAAGCTAGCCATGCCATGTGGGAATGTCATGAGCACCATCACAGAGATAACAGATTTAAAACCACTGTCCCTCAGTTTTAAAAGATCATGGCCTTAATGACCTACTGCATAGCACAGGGAACTCTGCTCTATGTTATGTGGCAGCCTGGATGGGAGGGGAGTTTGGGGGAGACTAGACACATGTATATGTATGGCTGAGTCCCTGTACTGTCCCCCCGAAACTATCACAACACTGTTAACTGGCTATATTCCAATATAAAATAAAAAGTTAAAAAAAGATAATGGCCTTAAAACTACCATTCCCCATCTTGTTTTGAATTTTCTACAGCAATTTCATAGATGTGTCTATTACAGTATATACACAAATAAAGTTTATATATTTGGGAACATTTTAACCTACTTTCCTGAGATGATCTTTCAACTAGGTTATAACCCTTTTCAGGTAAATGATTTATATTCCTATTTATTTTTTATGCCAGCCTCCCAAGCCCTTACCAAAGTGCTAGGTATACATTAATAATGGTTAAAGGACTGAACTAAAGGATTGATTCCTTTCTGTTAGAGGAATCAATCATCAGGAGCTTATCCAGCACCTCCTCAAGGCACAGTTCTGTTACCATGGTTCCAGGGCCCACAAAAATCGAACGGATGAATCATTATGGAACTAAGGTTGGTCTCATTAGGATTTTGTTTTATATGATTAATATGCATATATAAGTGCAAGTGTACATATATATTTATGAAATTGAAAATAGCTATATTAACTAAGAATCAAGCAAAGAAGCAAATGTTTAAAACAAAATTTGAAATAGTATCTCCTTACACACCACTGAAATGAGTTACAATCCTGATATAAGTTAAATTTATTTATAAAGAAAAAGATAAGGAAGATCTGATTTTTCCCTTTTTCATACATGATTAAAAAGTAGATAAGCTCTTGCAAAAGTGTTTTGGGGAGTGAATAATGCTAATCCTTAAAATATTCACCTTAAAAAACTGAATTGAAATACATTATTTCTGAATGCTGAAATCAGGCAGTACTCAAAAGTTACAAAATCAATGTGCGTGGTGAAGATCAGAATAATAATGATACATAGATCTATCTTTCTAGGTAGGAAGATGTATAGCACCTTTCCCATTTGTTTATCAGAGAGTTCATCACTTTGGATCTGAGGTCATATAAAAGATTAATTATCAGTCACCAGGAAAAGCAACCATCCAATAGATAAACTTACCAAAGGAGAAAGTGAAAGTGAAGTTGCTCAGTCGTGTCCGACTCTCTGTGACCCCATGGACTGTAGCCTACCAAGCTCCTCCATCCATGGGATTTTCCAGGCAAGAGTACTGGAGTGGGTTGCCATTTCCTTCTCCAGGGGATCTTCCCAACCCAGGGATGGAACCTGGGTCTCCTGCATTGTAGGCAGATGCTTTACCGTCTGAGCCCCCAGGGAAGTCATCAAAGGAGAAATTCTATACAAAGAAGAGAGATAATATCTGCAATTGTGGTGCAGTCTGCCCTCATTCAGTATTAGTAAAGCCTTCTCTGGACCTCCCTGGTAGAGCAGTAGGTAAGAATCCACCTGCCAATGCAGAAGACACGGGTTCCATCCCCGGTCCGGGATGATTCCGTATGCCACGGGGCAGCTAAGTCTCATGCCACAGCTCCTGGGCCCGTGCTCCAGAGCTGGGGAGCCAGAGCTACTGAGCCCCCGCACCACAACTACTGAAGCTTGCAAGCCCTTCAGTCTGTGACCTGTAAAAAGACAAGCTACAACAATGAGAAGCCCCGGCACCACACCTAGAGGGTAGCTCCCGCCCACCCCACTAGACAAGAGCCTGCGTGCAGCAATGAAGACCCAGCGCAGCCATAAAGATAAAACTCCGCTTTCAATGAAGGTGCACTGGCTTCATTTCCCCCGTGGAGCTGTCTCTCCCAAGAATGGCATCTTCAAAAGGCACTGCAGCTCCTCCAGGTCACTGGGGAAGAAACCAATATGGCGAAAAAGTGCTGCCCTTTATTTATTCTAGGTTATAAAATAGCTGTCTCCCGGCCTGAGAAGAAAGGTGAAGTCGTTTTTGATAAAGTTAGCTTCTTAAGAAGAACAGAACTGTCTATATTCAATTTTACTATTGATTAGTCTTACCAAGCAGGAGAACTGTAGTTCTTAAGTTATTTAGAATCTCATGGTATAAATTCAGAAGCAAGCGAGTTTTATTTTAGGCGTGTTGTAAAAAAAAAAAAAAAAAAAAAAGAAGAAGAAAAAACTAAAATGCCTAAATTTGTTTTTTCTTCAGTTGTTATGGACTCAGCGTTTGCTTAGAGATGGTCACAAGGGTGTGGCCCTAATCCGATGGGATTGCTATCCTTAGAGGAGAAAGAGGAGACCCCAGAGGCTCAGAGGAAAGGCCATGTGTGAAGACACAGGAGAAGGTGGCCGCCTACAAGCCAAAGAGAGAGGCCTCACCAGACACAGTCTGTGATCAGAACTCTGAGAATACCCACTTCTGCTGTTGAAGCCATGCAGACAATGCCATTTTGTTATGGGAGCCCAAGAAGACTAAACAGTTGCCTTAAGCAAGTCAAAATGGGGGGGGTGGTCTATATTGCTAATGAAAAACACAAGTTTAATCTACATTATTTTGATATCAAAGTCATTTGCAACCAAAGATTACTTCGTTATCCAAAATTCCTATATACTTTTCAGGGAAAACTAGGAAAATGTCAAGTCAATCAAAATTCACTCCTTGGGACTTCCGTGGTGGTCCAGTGAAGAATCTCTCCCTTGCAATACAGGGTACATGGGTTCAATCCCTGGTCGGGGAGCGAAGATCCCACATGCCATGGAGAAACTAAGCCCATGCACCACAACTACTGAGTCTGTGTATCACAACTTGAGGTCTGTGCACCGCAGAGAAAGATCCTGCAGGATGCCACGAAGGTTCCAGGTGCTGCAACTAAGACCCAGACCAGCCAAATAGATAAACACTAAAAAAAAAAAAAAAAAAAATTCACTCCTTTTTTTCTAACACATCTTAGCATCTATCTTGTTTAAAATCCAACACTGCAAACTTCACAGGGCAGGATGCTACAGGATACAGGGTTCCTTCCTTAAGCCCATCGAGATCCTAGCCAGGAAACTTGTGTCTACAGCAGACCCAGCAGCTTCAGCTAAGGCAGCTGATAAGAGGCTGGGTTCAAACATACCTGCTCACTCTCTTTAGCTCTTGGTTGGCTACATTTTCGGTACAGCTGCTACCTCCAACACCCAAATAACAACCTGACATTTCCATTCATTCTCTTTGCTTACTTGTTAAAATTTCACCCATGTAGCTGTCCCATTTTTTAGTTGGTTTTCCCTAAGTTATACTATTTCTATTTTTCAGGAAGAGTAAAAACTTAAAAAACAAAATAAAAAGTGTGGTGGTGGAAGACCATCTCGACAGGGACCAGGCACAACGCTCTATGAAACACCTCAGTCCACAATGGGCAGCTCAGAATCATCCAGAATCTCTAACTCCAAGTGTTTTTTTTTTTTTCTTTTTACGTGTTGCCACCCTGGTTCTCCTTACTATTTTTATTCCAAGACAAGGAAAGGACTGAAAGAATTAAGAGGAATCAACAGGGGTATCCCTTCCAAACTACTGCTTTGCATTTAAAACTGTTATAAAAATGTCTATTCTGTACTGATTTAGAAAATTATACACTACAAAGAATACCCCAGGGAGCATTCTAAACAAGTACAAGGAAAGCCTTTACAAAGTACAGGCTGACAAATAGGGAGACACATTATATTTTAATTCTGTAATCTTCACTTTCTTCTTCCCTCCAACAGCTGTGATTTCAGTTAAGGCCACACAGTTCTAGGGATCCAAACTTAGGCAAGTCTGTTGTGTACTGACTTTGTTATTGTTTATTTCACACTGAGTGTTCTGTTTTTCTTCAATAGAAAAAAAAAGAAAACAACCTTCAAAAAACCAGAGCAGAGTATCTCCAGGACCAAAACCAAATGTTTTGGCAGGGAATGAATCAGTGCAGAGAGCTGTGGGTGGCAAGTTCTGAACATGAGATCGTGTCTGGTCACTCTCTGGACACTTTAAAAATGTATGTTGCTACACCTACTTATTGGTGTAAGATTTTCCCAAGCTTTGTGACTAGCTAGCACTGTGCTGGAGAGGGTAGAACAGCATCCTGAAGGGATCCAAACTGAAAGAAGGCAGAAATCAGCTTAAAGGATGAATATTCTTCTAATCATGACAAATGCTGAATATTAACTGGGTTGTATTTTTAGATGCAAAGTTATCATTTGAACACCTACCAGCAAACTCTGACAATATCTATGTTACAGGATAAACTGAGGCATATAAAAATTTCCAAGGTTTTAAAATTATTTATTTTTGCCTCGCTGTGTACCAGGTGGGATCTTAGTTTTGCCGATCAGGAATTGAATCCGCATCCCCTGCAGTGGAAATGCAGAGTCTTAACCACCAGATCACCAGGGAAATTCCTCAAGGCTTTATTCGAGCAAACATTGAAACAAATCAGGTGGCACCAAACCAAAAGTGTTGTGGGGCATTCCAACCAACAGGAGCTAGGTGTTCATAGAGAAAAGCAAGGAAATCATGCGATTGGCTACAGCTTTAGTGGTTGTCTTGTTTGGGAAAACCCGGTTGGCTGTTTGTGATTGACTGTACTTAAATTTTATTTTCTGTGTGAGCATGCACTTAGAAGTACAAGGCTCTGGCTTAGGTGTGCTTACCGAGGTTATCAAGTCATAGAGACACCCGCCTAATGGCCTCCTGGTTTAATTACTTTAACACTTGTAGTTACTCTAAAGATTGTTGGTAAAGGCATCTCAAAGGTCTGCTCAAGACATTTTCAGTCAAGCTGGGGATATATCCAACTTCCCTATGACTTTCTGTGAGTCAAGGTTTCAGAGAAAGCAGATGGTTACTGGATACAAATAATGTATTAACTGTGACTTACTTGAGCATATCTGTGGCAAAGATATGGCTGAGCTTGGTAAACAGACTTATTTTCTCAAATATTATTAGACCACAATAACTAAGAAATGCTTAATTCATTGTGTATTTACTACATAGAAACAACCGAGTTTAAAAGCCTTTTAATCTCCATAAAAATCTTACACTCGTGAGTCTAATCAGTAAGAATCAGGATTCAAATCAAGGTATTTTGGGGTTACAAAAGCACATGTTCTTATAGACACTGTATTGTTATCAAGACAGACTACAGCCTCTTCTGTAACATTTTCATTTTCAGTTATTTCTACTCATTCTTAAATTTTTCCACAATTCCTATTACATGCCATAATATCCCATGACAATACTGTACAGCTGACTTATTTCATAACTTCTCATAAAGTTTCACTTATTCATATTTGCACTAACTTTTCAAATAATTTAAATTCAGTGTTCCTTCATAATAGCTTTTATACTTGTTTATAGTTTTTCATTGAAATTCTTATCCCCCACCAAATATACCCAACTGAATTGTCCCTTTAAAAAATTTTACTGCAAAATAGTGAATCAGAGAAAAGGTCATCTATAATTCAATCGCTTAACATTTTAGAGATGATACACAAGCTTTTCAGAAAACAAAAATACTAGTATGTCTCCAGTAGTCCCTTTGATTCGGGCACTATTGCCATTCAGGAATGCTCCACCCTCATGACCTCATCACCTCCCAAAGGCCTGCCTCTTAATAACTTAACTCAGTGGGGCTAGGATTTCAACATATAAATTTGGGATCAGAGGACAAAAACAGTCTATTGCACACATCTAAAGTATTGGGCTTCCTTTGTGGCTCAGCTGGTAAAGAATCTGCCTGCAATGTGGGAGACCTGGGTTCGATCCCTGGCTTGGGAAGATCCCCTGGAGAAGGGAAAGGCTACCCACTCCAACATTCTGGCCTGGAGAATTCCATGGACTGTATAGTCCATGGGATCACAAGGAGTCAGACACAACTGAGCGACTTTCATATGATGACATGAAAGTATTCCATCCTGAGAGGACAGTTTGGGGAGAATGAATATAAATATGGCTGGGTCCCTTTGTTGTCCACCTAAAACTATCACAACATTGCTAATCAGCTATACTCCAATATAAAATAAAAAGTTAAAAAAAATTAAAAATAAACAAATAAAAAATATTCTATCCTTAATCATTTCCTTACATACATTGTTTAGATCAAAGGGCATTTATATCTGCAAAGATTTGATACATATTAACAAATTTTCCTCCAGAACCATGTGCTAATTCTCTTGTCCACAAACAGGGTATAAGATTACTGATTGTCTCTTAACCCTGACTATAGATTCTAAGCTTTAGGAATCTAGGTGATAGTGCTTGGTTACTTCAGTTGTGTCTGACTCTTTGTGACCCCAAGGACTGTAGCCCACCAGACTCCTCTGTCCATGGAATTTCCCAGGCAAGAATACTGGAAAGGGTTGCCATGCCCTCCTCCAGGGGATCTTCCTGATCCAGGGATTGAACTTGTCTCCTGCATTGCAGGCAGATTCTTTACTGGTGAGCCACTGGGAGAGCCCTCTAGATGATATGCTAGTGATATAAAAATTCTGAATTCTGTTATCTGCAGCTGAGCTGGGCTTCCCTGGTAGCTTGGCTGGTAACGAATCCACCTGCAATGCAGGAGACCCCAGTTCGATTCCTGGGTCAGGAAGATCCACTGGAGAAGGGATAGGCTACCCATTCCAGTATTCTTGAGTTTCCCTGGTGGCTCAGCTAGTAAAGAATCTGCCTGCAATGTGGGAGACTTGGCTTTGATCCCTGGGTCAGGAAGATCCCCTGGAGAAGGGAGCAGCTACCCCCTCCAGTATTCTGGCCTAGAGAATTCCACAGACTGTATAATCCATGGAGTCGCAAAGAGTCAGCTACTTACATTTGGTAGAATTAGCTCACTAATCAAATCATTTCCTCTTTAATTGATTGTGTAGTTATTGAGTTCTTCTGAATGCAATATGTCCTCTTTATGGGAGCTCAAGAGAGAGAATTTTTGCTCTATGAAGCTGATATCCTAGCAGGAGAGAAATAGTGAAGCAATAATATTATTCATGGCACTTGTGATATGTTTTAGAAAGGAGTTGCATTATATGTGATGGTGCATACTGTAATCAGTGTTTAAACAGAAGGACTTATTCTAGAGAGTCAAGGAGAATCAGCCTTTCAATAATCAGATTGATAACAAAAAGAGAAAAAAAAATCTCATACCTCTAATACTTATAATACAAATTAAAGGGAACCTCACTGGTGGTCCTAATACTTCAAATTCCAAGGCATGGGGTGTGGGTTCAATCCCTGGTTGGGGAGCTAGGAGCTCGTCAAAGAAACCAGAACATAAAACAGAAACAATACTGTAACAAATTCAATAAAGACTTTAAAAATGGTCCACATCAAAAAATCTTTAAAAAAATGCAAATTAAAAAATGAATTGTCAAAAAAATTTGACTGTGATCGTCAAATAATTGGAGTGATTTTTTTTTTCCCTAACAAAGCACATACAAACTTAAGCAAGTTAGTTGTGACATCTTCAAGAAGGTATTCTTGGAAAATAAAATGCATGTTTATTCCAGGGTTTCTTCCACTGTTTGAAATTATTTAAAATTCAATTTGTGAAAGCATCGACAAAGTCAAATGTACTATTCTGAATGCTCTAAATACTGATAAGTCATTTTCCTTTGAGGACAAGTTAGTTTATCTGGAATAGCCCAGAGTCATTCAAAGCCAAGTTTAATGAATCATGATCAACCTGGGAGATAAACTTTTAAAATTAAAAACATTGCTTGACTCTAGAAGTGATGAGCTGTCTTCTTCATGTACTTCCAGTGTTGCCTTGAAAAACAGTCCTAAATAATTTGTCAATGCCTTTTGAGAGAGTCAGTCCCTACCATGGGTCCCTGAAGTTTTCTTAATTATTTATGGTTCTCAAAAGTTGTCTTCTTGGAATTTTTATTAAGAATTTCAGGTATGCCTAAAGAAATTTTTCACACAGGGCATCATAGACTCTGTGGTTATTTGTGTTTACTCCTGGCAGAAAAAAAATCAGGTAAAGGGTATCAGGAATAGATAAATATATAGAGAGAGATCTCCAGCTATATCTATACCATTATCTATCCATCCAACAAAATTAAATCTGTTTACTTTCAAAAAGAGATGCTAAAAATTAAAACATTTTCAGCATCCAAGTAGCCCTAGATTTATAGGATTTTTTTCCCCTTCCCACGTGTAATAGAATTTGGAAGAAATGAATTACAATGTACATACTTCCTCCTGTGTATCTTAGTCATTTTATTTAAGTTCAGGTATGCTGGGTTTCCCATAATTGTTCAGGCTATGAGTAATTTGCAGTGCACCCATGGAGGGAGCAGATTTCACATCTTCAATCCCATACCTCTAATATTTAAAACACAAATTAAAAAATGAACTGTGATCCTCAAATGATCTGAGTACTTTTTTTTCTAATCAAGTATATATAAACTTATCCAAGTTAGTTGTGACAGCTTCGAGAAGGTATTCTTGGAAACAAAGTACATTTATTCCAGGGTTCCTTCCACGTGTGAAATTATTTAAAATTCAATTTTTGAAAGTGTCAACAAAATAAAAACATACAGCATGTTGTATACCTTAAATATTGATAATTCATTTTCCTTTGAGGACAAGTTAGTTTATCTAGAATAGCCCAGAGTCATTCAAAGCCAAGAGAATTTGAAGAGAGTTTTCTTTCCTAAGTACCTCCTTAAATAAAAATTTCAGCTTTATCAACAATAGCTACGGATAGTCCTGTGTGTGTGAAAGTCGCTCAGTCATGTCTGACTCTTTGCAACCCCATGGACTATACAGTCCATGGAATTCTCCAGGCCAGAATACTGGAGTGGGTAGCTGTTCCCTTCTCCAGGGGATCTTCCCAATCCAGGGATTGAACCCAGGTCTCTTGCATTGCAGGTGGATTCTTTACCAGCTGAGCCACGAGGATAGTCCTAGAAAGAACTTTCAATCTAGATCTTTTTATAGACAGCAAAAGAATTAAGAAAAATGGAACCTCCATTATGGAATGAAAAATATGCCCAACATATCTTGTTGCAACAGAAACATGATTATATGTAAGAAAATTACAAATCACTCCAAAATTGTTGTGGATGGTGACTGTAGCCATGAAATTAAAAGACGTTTGCTTCTTGGAAGAAAAGTTAGAGAGCATATTAAAAAGCAAAGCCATCATTTTGCTGACATGGGTCCATATAGTTAAAGCTATGGTTTTTCCAGTAGTCACATATGGATGTGAGAGCTGGACCATAAAGAAGGCTTAGCACTGAAGAATTGATACTTTTGAATTGAGGTGCTGGAAAAGACTCTGGAGAGCCCCTTGGACTGCTAGGAGATCAAATCCATCAATCCTAAAGGAAATCAGCCCTATTCATTGGAAGGACTGATGCTGAAGCTTCAATACTTTGGCCACCTGGTACAAAGAGCTGACTCACTAGAAAAAAACCCTAATGCTGGGAAAGACTGAGGGCAGGAGGAGAAGGGGACAACAGAGGATGAAATGGTTGGATGGCATCACCGACTCAAGGGACATGAGACTGAGCAAACTCTGGGAAGATAGTGAAGGACAGGGAAGACTGGCGTGTGTAGTCCATGAGGTCACAAAGAGTCAGACACAACTGAGCAACTGAACGACAACAAATTACAAATGGTGCATTTCAGGGTTTTATATTAATGCCACTTATTCTTTCTATGGGTGAGTGGCTCAGAAATCTGCTATACAATATAACATTACACCTCTTTTCTCACAAGTCTAGGCTAAACTGATATATCTCTGCCCAGGATGGCAGCTTCTGTTTGTCTCTACAGCTCCTTAAAACAATAGCAGCCTGTCTGCAATTATCTAAAGTTTGCTATAAATATACACTTAAGAAAGTTTATCCAAAAATTTGTTTTTTTTTTTCTAGGGTTCTCTCTTAAAAAACAATACAACCCTATGCCAATTATTCAGAAACCAGAGAACGTTTTTCTTTTCTACTGTGTGGTCCTTATTGCTTCTTTTTCTCTATGTTCTTCCCATATTGAGGTCTGCCTCAAGCTTAAAAATAGCCTGGTTTGTCATGTTGATGTTTGGTAGAAACCAACACAATACTGTAAAGCAACTATTAAAAATAAATGAATTTAAAAAAGAACCTGGTTTGTATCCATATTCTGTTCTTGGCGAAAGAGGAACTTCCCAAGTGGGTCACACATGGATTAATATGGAGGCCGCCATCACTGGACTCCCTCCTAACAGCCTCCCCTTATAAGAGCATAAAGAAAATCTACTACTCATGAATTTCATGATCTAAATAAAGTGGCTGTGCTAATGGGTCACCTATTTTTCACTGTATACATTTCAAATATCTTAATGGACACATTAAAATATATCCAACAATCTCACTCATGGGCATGCATCCAGAGAAAACAGTAATTTGAAAAGATACATGCAACCCTATTTCATAACAGCACTATTTACAACAGCCAAGACATGGAAGCACCAAAACGTCCATTGACAGATGTGTAAAGAAGATGTGGTGTGTGTGTGTGTGTGTATATATATATATAAAACAGAACATCATTCAGCCAGTAAAAAGAATGAAATAATGCCATTTGTAGCAACATGGATGAACCTAGAGATTATCACACTAAGTGACATAAGTCAGAGACAAATACCATATGATATCACTTATACGTGGAATCTAAAAAAAAAAAAGATACAAATGAATTTATTTACAAAACTGGAACAGATTCACAGACTTTGAAAACAAACTTACCAAAGGGGAAAGGAACAGACTTACCAAAAGGGAAAGGTGGCAGGGAGGGATAAATTAGGAGTTTGGGATTATCATATATCCAGTTCAGTTCAGTTCAGTCGCTCAGTCGTGTCCGACTCTCTGCGACCCCATGAATCGCAGCACGCCAGGCCTCCCTGCCCATCACCAACTCCCAGAGTTCACTCAGACTCACATCCATCGAGTCGGTGATGCCATCCAGCCATCTCATCCTCGGTCGTCCCCTTCTCCTCCTGCCCGCAATCCCTCCCAGCATCAGAGTCTTTTCCAGTGAGTCAACTCTTTGCATGAGGTGGCCAAAGTACTGGAGTTTCAGCTTTAGCATCATTCCTTCCAAAGACATCCCAGGGCTGATCTCCTTCAGAATGGACTGGTTGGATCTCCTTGCAGTCCAAGGGATTCTCAAGAGTCTTCTCCAACACCACAGTTCAAGAACATCAATTCTTCGGCGCTCAGCTTTCTTCACAGTCCAACTCTCACACCCATACATAACCACTGGAAAAACCATAGCCTTGACTAGACGGACCTTTGTTGGCAAAGTAATGTCTCTGCTTTTAATAAATATACACTTTGGCAAATTTATGCAAAAAGTTGTTTTTTGCATAAAAAACAGCCATCAACTTTTCTAAACCTAACCCCCACATCTTAATCAGTAAACTGATTCAGTTAGAAAGGTCCAACACCACAGTTCAAAAGCATCAATTCTTCAGCACTCAGCTTTCTTTATAGTCCAACTCTCACATTCACACATGACTACTGGAAAAACCATAGCCTTGACTAGACGGACCGTTCTAACTGAATCAGTTTACTGATTAAGACATGGGGGTTAGGTTTAGAAAAGTTGATGGCTGTTTTATATGCAAAAAACAACTTTTTGCATAAATTTGCCAAAGTGTATATTTACTGTGAACTTCAGACAATTGCAGACAGGCTGCTATTGTATTAAGGGGCCTTACAGACAAACAGAAGTTGTCAGCCTGGGCAGATATGTATTAGCTAAGCCTAGACTTGTAACTAACACTTGAAACTAACACAACATTGTAAATTAACTAAACTCCAACATAAAATAAAAAGTAAATTAAAACAAAAAATATCTTCAACAAGTTCTAGAGAACATTAGAATTGGAAACCGTCTGAAAAGGAATATTGAGATCATAAAATTCATAAGCATACTGAGCTATGGTTCATTACAGGTCAGGGCTCTTCCCAGTGGTTCTGTGGGAAACAAGACATAGTCATTATATTACAGGGAAAGCCTGGACAGTCCATCCTTGGCCATGAACAGTCTGTGTGACTCAGTGCCCATCAACTTTTCTAAACCTAACCCCCACATCTTAAAACAGCAAGACTGGCTTATCTGGGAGCTGGGAGGCAGGGTCAGGGGAAATACCAGTAAAGTGCTTCTTGAGCCAAAGATCAATAATTACTGGTTTAATTAATCAACAAGGACCTACTGTATAGCACAGGGAACTCTATCAATACTCTGTAATAACCTATATGGGGAAAGAATCTGACAAAGAGTCGATATATGTGTATGTATAACTGAATTACTTTGCTATTCACCTGAAACTAATATTGTAAATCAACTAAACTCCAACGTAAAATAAACATGTAAAAATTACAGCCCTATTCCTAGAATGAGGTCCAGGGCTGAGCAGGCGCCACAACACTGAGCAGCATAGGTTACCAAAGCAAAAGCGAGTCTGATCTTTCTAAGCGCAAACTGGAGGCTTCCCTGTTGCTTCGCAGCTACAAGCTCCTCCCTGCACCGCCCCCCTCCCCCAACCAGGCCTTCTCTCTGGAAAGCGGGACAGTCCCTGAGTAACAGGGCACGAAGGGGGAAAACGGGGTGAGCTGGCATCTTCACTTACATACAGCTTGATCACGCCGCCTCAGTTCATGAACCTGACTAAGCCCCTGGCCTAGTTCCAGGAACCTATGACAGAACAGAGTCCCCAGTTCCTGGATGTCACCCTGCCTCTCTGTCCCTCGCGCCCTTGTATGTGAGGTAACAGATTTGAGGGTGCCTCTGAATTCTAACAGGAGCTGATCCTTCAAGCTGTGGCCAGGTCTAGACTCATAAGGTTCCCCTCCCTCGCTGTGAGAGCCCATTCCTTTCCCCAAAGTCTCATTATATATTTTCCAGAGGCCCTTTTTCTACGTGAGAAATTTCAGTGAAATACGCTGAAACGTAACATTTCATCATCTTGACGTTGAGAGCTAAAACAGCCTTTCAGGAACCTCATTTCCATGCCTCTCATTCTCAAAATGAAAAAGATGAAGCCCAGCAACTTGGGGTCTCATTCAAGGTCATGGACAGTCGTGTGGCAGGCAGCAGCATCTGAGGGTCCGAGCCCCTTGTCCAGTGACACCCTGGCTCAGGCTATGACACATTAAAAACACAGGAGAAACCTTAGGAGATGATTTTTAATTTGCCAAGGCAGTTTGCCATTGCTATGGTACGGTCAGCAAAAGACAAGTATTTTGAAGATGCAGGAACAATTGAAAAGTCAATCTCCTTCCTCACTTTGGCTAATTAAAGCAGGCGGCATTAATTCTCTGTGTGGCTGTGTACCTGACCGGAAGAAGCACACATTGCTGGCACCACTTCCTAACACACCAGTGCACCAGATGAGTATTGATGGATGGCTTCAGACACTATTAAGTCCAGAGTCTGTTCCTAGGAAAATGCTTTGCATGCGTCATTAAGGCTATTTTAAGGCTTGCTGTCTTGAGCTGAATGTAAACTAGCACTGGTGACTCTGAATTTAAATGTGATTTCATTGAGGGAAGAAACAGCATCATATTATTTTCAGGGTTTGGTGGTAGCAATATCTTAAAAAAAAGAACTGGTAGCAAATCTGTAGACTTATGAGATTTTACATCTATAAATTCACTTTTTCCCAGAGATCTCAAATACAATTTTATTTGGGTGAATTGAACTGAAGTTTAATCTCTATTCTGTATGAATTACACAGTTGCAATATCTTAATTCAATTTTATATGCTGCTTTCACTTATGAGTGGTTTTCCCAGCTATGCATGTAACAAGCTTAATATTCAATCACTACATAATATTTAACAACATGGATGCACATTAATATACCACTTACTTAACCATTTCAGTTGTTTCCATTGTTCACTATTATAAACACTCCTGTAAGATGTACAAAGCATGCAACAAAGATTGTACAAAACATTATCCAGAAGACACCCCTTAATAGTCCTCTAAAATCCATACTCTGAACAAGAATGTTACACCTATAAATTCTTTAAACAACATCTCCAATATTGCCCTTATATTTAATAACTTACTGACTTAAACTGGAATACTGCTATCCCCAGCATGCATTTATTTCTACTGCAGATGTATCAGATCATAGTATACCAAAGAGAATGCCCTGTTTGTGATACTTTTTTTAAGAAAGGGTTCCGGGCCCCACCTGAAAAGTATTGCACTGAAATGCCAGCAGGTGGAGCCAAACCACAGATTTTTTTTTTTTTTTAATCACCATGATTGACACATATCTTCAATTAAGAATCACTGATCCCTATAACACAATGCAAATTTTCCTTTATCTCATTAACAACTCCTCATACTCAGGAATGGGAATCTTCACTTGAAGAGAGTGCATTCTATGGCGGTGATGCTCAAATTTTGTTTTGCATCAGATTCAGTTGCTGGGGGTGGGGCTTAGTAATAACACAAATGGCCAGTCTGATCCAAATCTGAAATGCTGCATTTTTATTTAGGACTTCCCTGGTTGTCTGGTGGTTTAGACTCAGTGCTTCCACTGCAGGAGGCACGGGTTTGTTCCCTGGCCAGGGAAGTTCTGCATGCTGTGTGGTGTGGCCAAAAAACAACCCCCCTCCCCCACGCATTTTTAACAAAGCTATACAGAATACTCAGAAATACAGAGCTGAAGAATTAAAACCTTCTGGAAGATTTTCTAAAAGGCCACATGCTTTCTAAAAATTGAGCTGAAAATAGTAAACCGAGAAGTTACTATGAAGATGTAACTGTGTCAGACACAGTTTGAAACCAGACCTAACTGACACCAAGGCAATAAAGCTCCTTCCCACTGTGTTCCCATGAGGCTAGGGAAGTGGCTGGCAGCATGGAAGCAAGCGGGGAGGGCAGGTGGAATGGATGGATGGCTCAGGTGCCACTGAAACTGAAATTCCCTATTCAGAAATGACTTAGATGGCCAATCATGGGGTTTAAGAAGATAGAAAGGGAAATGAAAGAAGGCATGTTCCACCAAAGAAAATTTAGGAACCTAGACTTCTAAAGTGCATCTGAAAAAGAAGAGATATATGTGTATGTATAACTGAATCACTTTGCTGTATATTTGAAACTAACACAACATTGTAAATCAACTATACTACAATATAAAATAAAAATTAAAAAATACAAAAAAAGTAAAAAAGAAAAAAGCATATCTGAGATCAAAGAGCTGATGAAGGGAACTCCCTGGCAGTCCAGTGGTTAAGACTCCATGCTTCCACTTCAGGGGGCATGGTTTGATCCCTGGTCAGGGAACTAAGATCCCTCATGCCGAATGGTGTTACCAAAGGGAAAAAAAAAAAAAAAAAGCTGATGTAGCTGATGGGTGTGAAGGAGCCACAGAGACAAGACTGTAGCTAAACAGGGAGATTCTAGGTTTAACACATCTGCGGTGGGGGTGCAAATTTCTACTTTACAGAAAGCAGTGGTGGAGGTACTCCAAAGGCAGTTAAGCAGAAAGCAAATGTGTAGCGCGTCATGATGCTGATGGCTGGGGCACGACGTCTGCAGAGGAATTGCCATGCCTAAGACATCTTTCCAAGTTCCTCTTTTACAACACACATCTCTTCCCCCAGCCATTTCTTCTGTGCCTCCGGTGAATTACAGATTTCAAGATCCCTTCTGAGTCAGAATGTCAACAGCTTTTGGTGTGTAAACGAAGTATAATTACTTCTACTTTGCATATGAAGAAAATCAGAGGGCAGGCCTCAAATCGCATGACTCTATGTGGCAAAGACTGGAGTCTAACCCATAATTCCAACTGCACTGCACCATAATTTCTGCTAACTAGTGCTCCAGAGGAAGTGGAAAATCCAGAGGCTGAAACTGAGGGCAGTTTAATAAAGACCGGAGGCACCCAGAAAATAACATCCTCTCCTAAAGCAAAAAGAATTCCTATTCTAGGGCTACTTAATTTTCTTTATTTTTGATGACTACATGCCGATAGAGGTCTCTGGGTTATTTAAAAATGCAAGGGACTTCCTTGGTGGTCCGGTGGCTGAGACTCCATACTTGCAATGCAGAGGACCTGGGTTCAATCCCTGGTCGAGGAACTAGGTCCCAGGTGCTGCAACTAAGAGTTTGCATGCCACAATTAGAGCTCCTACACGCTGCAAATAAAGATCCTGTGTGCTGCAAATAAACAAGATCCGAAGCTTCCATGTGCCACAACTAAGACCCGACACAGCCAAATAAATATTTTTAAAAATGCAATGTTGTAACTTCTCTTCAGGTCTCAACTTGTACCTGGTAAATTCATCATTCCTCTATTTACTCATGCAGTGAACACTTTTCGGGGGGTGAGGTGGGGGGAAACACGCACAACATTCTAGGTACTATATGGGGCAGGAGGGATTCAAAGATAAACAAGACAAAACCTATTGTTTCCATAATCTCCAAGGAGAGACAGACATGCCAACAACTGCACTGCATCCCAGGTACTTCAGAGAGGAAAAGAGAAAGAACAGAAGTGTTAGGGTTGCCAAGGAGGGACTGATCAACTGCCTGGCGAGGGGTGCAGGCTGATAGAAAAGCTCCATTAGGTGGAGCCCCCTGAATGGGGTGAGAAGGCAAATAAACACACCTGCAGGCTCCTGGTTGCTGCTGTTGGATGGAATAAATGATTCCCCAACCACTCTTACTAAGCTCACCCGATTCTCCCCGAGAAACCCTGAAGCATTTACTGTGTATGTTACTGTAAAAGGAGTTGACGCTGACCTTTTTATAATGCTCTGTATCTTCTATGCAGGTCTTATTTTACACACCAAACAGTAAAGTTGTGGAGGTAGAAACCACCTCTTATATCAATGTGTTTCCAGTGCCTGCCATAGGCTGGGCACTCAGTGACTATTTCCTGACCTCAAGCTTAGATGTTATGCTCCCAGAGAACACAGATGGTCTTCAAGGGGATCTTCCTGACCTAGGTGTTGAACCCAGGTCTCCCGCATTGCAGGCAGATTCTTAACCCTCTGAGCCACCAGGGAAGTCCAAATTATCTAACACTGAAGTTTAAATACGAGTGCTGGCCATCAACGGTAAAGATTTGATGTCTGTGACACAAGGAGATGGCAATGTGAATTTGTCATTTCAATAGAATGGCTTTAGGATGGATGATCTGGGACTCTCAAAAAAATGATAATGACTTTTTATATTATCTCACTTAAAACATTAACATTTGCAACAACATGAATAGACCTTGAAGGCATTATGCGAAATGAAATAAGTCAAAGAGAAAAAGATAAGTACTGTATGCTATTACTTATATGTGGAATCTAAACAAAGAACTGCCCCCCAAAAACAAACTCATAGAAAAACAGATTAGACTTGTGGTTATCAGAGGTGGGGGGTGGGGAAGGGGAATTGTAGGAAGGTGGTCAAAAGGTACAAACTTCTGCTTATAAAATAAATAACTACAAGGGATGTATTGATGGCTGGGGCACGACGTCTGCAGAGGAATTGCCATGCCTAAGACATCTTTCCAAGTTCCTCTTTTACAACACACATCTCTTCCCCCAGCCATTTCTTCTGTGCCTCCGGTGAATTACAGATTTCAAGATCCCTTCTGAGTCAGAATGTCAACAGCTTTTGGTGTGTAAACGAAGTATAATTACTTCTACTTTGCATATGAAGAAAATCAGAGGGCAGGCCTCAAATCGCATGACTCTATGTGGCAAAGACTGGAGTCTAACCCATAATTCCAACTGCACTGCACCATAATTTCTGCTAACTAGTGCTCCAGAGGAAGTGGAAAATCCAGAGGCTGAAACTGAGGGCAGTTTAATAAAGACCGGAGGCACCCAGAAAATAACATCCTCTCCTAAAGCAAACAGAATTCCTATTCTAGGGCTACTTAATTTTCTTTATTTTTGATGACTACATGCCGATAGAGGTCTCTGGGTTATTTAAAAATGCAAGGGACTTCCTTGGTGGTCCGGTGGCTGAGACTCCATACTTGCAATGCAGAGGACCTGGGTTCAATCCCTGGTCGAGGAACTAGGTCCCAGGTGCTGCAACTAAGAGTTTGCATGCCACAATTAGAGCTCCTACACGCTGCAAATAAAGATCCTGTGTGCTGCAAATAAACAAGATCCGAAGCTTCCATGTGCCACAACTAAGACCCAACACAGCCAAATAAATATTTTTAAAAATGCAATGTTGTAACTTCTCTTCAGGTCTCAACTTGTACCTGGTAAATTCATCATTCCTCTATTTACTCATGCAGTGAACACTTTTCGGGGGGTGAGGTGGGGGGAAACACGCACAACATTCTAGGTACTATATGGGGCAGGAGGGATTCAAAGATAAACAAGACAAAACCTATTGTTTCCATAATCTCCAAGGAGAGACAGACATGCCAACAACTGCACTGCATCCCAGGTACTTCAGAGAGGAAAAGAGAAAGAACAGAAGTGTTAGGGTTGCCAAGGAGGGACTGATCAACTGCCTGGCGAGGGGTGCAGGCTGATAGAAAAGCTCCATTAGGTGGAGCCCCCTGAATGGGGTGAGAAGGCAAATAAACACACCTGCAGGCTCCTGGTTGCTGCTGTTGGATGGAATAAATGATTCCCCAACCACTCTTACTAAGCTCACCCGATTCTCCCCGAGAAACCCTGAAGCATTTACTGTGTATGTTACTGTAAAAGGAGTTGACGCTGACCTTTTTATAATGCTCTGTATCTTCTATGCAGGTCTTATTTTACACACCAAACAGTAAAGTTGTGGAGGTAGAAACCACCTCTTATATCAATGTGTTTCCAGTGCCTGCCATAGGCTGGGCACTCAGTGACTATTTCCTGACCTCAAGCTTAGATGTTATGCTCCCAGAGAACACAGATGGTCTTCAAGGGGATCTTCCTGACCCAGGTGTTGAACCCAGGTCTCCCGCATTGCAGGCAGATTCTTAACCCTCTGAGCCACCAGGGAAGTCCAAATTATCTAACACTGAAGTTTAAATACGAGTGCTGGCCATCAACGGTAAAGATTTGATGTCTGTGACACAAGGAGATGGCAATGTGAATTTGTCATTTCAATAGAATGGCTTTAGGATGGATGATCTGGGACTCTCAAAAAAATGATAATGACTTTTTATATTATCTCACTTAAAACATTAACATTTGCAACAACATGAATAGACCTTGAAGGCATTATGCGAAATGAAATAAGTCAAAGAGAAAAAGATAAGTACTGTATGCTATTACTTATATGTGGAATCTAAACAAAGAACTGCCCCCCAAAAACAAACTCATAGAAAAACAGATTAGACTTGTGGTTATCAGAGGTGGGGGGTGGGGAAGGGGAATTGTAGGAAGGTGGTCAAAAGGTACAAACTTCTGCTTATAAAATAAATAACTACAAGGGATGTAACGTCCAACATGAGGACTATTGCTAACACTGCTGTATGATATACAGGGAAATTGTTAAGAGAGTAAATCCTGAGTTCTCTTCACAAAGAGAACAGTTTATTTTTCCCTTTCTTCTTTTCTTTTCTTTTTATTGTCTCTGTATGAGAAAATGGACGTTAGCTGAACTTATGTGGCAATGATTTCACAACTTGTATCAATGAAATCATCGTGCTATATGTCTTAAAAAGAAACATTAAGACAGAATTATTTGGACATTACATGAATTTCACATTTTGTTTGCTGCTGCTGCTGCTAAGTCGCTTCAGTCGTGTCCGACTCTGTGCAACCCCATAGACGGCAGCCCACCAGGCTCCGCCGTCCCTGGGATTCTCCAGGCAAGAACACTGGAGTGGGTTGCCATTTCCTTCTCCAATGCATGAAAGAGAAAAGTGAAAGCGAAGTCGGTCAGTCGTGTCCGACTCTTAGCGACCCCATGGACTGCAGCCCACCAGGCTCCTCCATCCATGGATTTTCCAGGCAAGAGTACTGGAGTGGGGTGCCATTGCCTTCTCCGTTCACATTTTGTTTAGGTTTATTTAAACCTGTGGTGCTTCCTTGCTCAGGCTTCCCTGGTGGCTCAGCAGTAAAGAATCCTCCTACCAATGCAGGGGATGTGAGTTTGATCCCTGGGTTCGGGAAGATCTCCTTGAAAAGGAAATGGCAGCCCACCCCAGTATTCTTGCCTGGGAAATCCCACGGACAGAGGAGCCTGCTGAGCTATAGTCCATGGCGTCAAGAAGAGTCGGACATAGCGACTTAACAACAACAAAACCTGTGGTCCAGTTTATGAATGCGTGCTTCTAATAGTTGGTCTAGAAGTTGTCCTACCACCAGTGAACCAGACTTATTAGATGAAGATTGTGCTGGGCTTAATTGCTCAGTTATGTCAGACTTTTTGTGACCCAATAGACTGCAGCCCACCAGGCTCCTCTGTCCACAAGGAATCTTCAGGCAAGAATACTGGAGTGGGTTGCCATGTCCTCCACCAGGGGATCTTCTCAACCCAGGGATCAAACCCAGGTCTCCCCCATTGCAGGCAGATTCTTTACCAGATGAGCCACCAGGGAAACCCAGGGAAGATTGTCACATTAAAGAGGTCCATTAAAGTGAGAGTCTCTTATTCCTTCAACAATTGCTGATACCCATGATAGACGATTGGAGAAGACAATGGCACCCCACTCCAGTACTCTTGCCTGGAAAATCCCATGGACGGAGGAGCCTGGTAGGCTGCAGTCCACGGGGTCGCTAAGAGTCAGACACGACTGAGCGACTTCACCTTCACTTTTTACTTTCATGCATTGGAGAAGGAAATGGCAACTCACTCCAGTGTTCTTGTCTGGAGAATCCCAGGGATGGGGGAGCCTGGTGGGCTGCCATCTATGGGGTCACACAGAGTTGGACACAACTGAAGTGATAGATGTAGCATGATAGATGATCAAATTAAATGGCTACAAAGAATCTGATTTTCTTCCTTCTGCCAAAATTCCAAGATAGAACCTTCCATGTGGGACTTTCATACAATTCAAAAATTAACAGCCATACTCATAAAAATAAGCCCATTGGGAGTATAGGTAAAATTGTTAGTCTCTCAGTCATGTTTGATCTTTACAACCCATGGATTGTAGCTCACCAGGCTCCTCTGTCCACAGAATTCTCCAGGCAAGAATACTGGAGTGGGTTGCCATGCCCTCCTCCAGGGGATCTTCCTGACCTAGGGATCAAACCTGGGTCTCCTGCATTGCAGGCAGATTCTTTACCATCTGAGCCACCAGGAAAGCCCTTATAGGTAAAAGAGATGAAAACAGACCCCACTTTTAGTGCCTAGATGTTACAATCACTCTGACGGCCAAGAGGTTTTGTGTGCTACTTTGAGATTCTTGGCTTTGTGCACCAAAACCGGAATGTCAGATAAGCCATCCCCTGGGACAGGAGGTGTAACTGTATTTGTTTGTCAAGTGTTATCACTCTCCTCCTGGGTCTAGATAATTGAAGATTGTTGAGTGCCAAAATGTTCAGCAGCAAAACCCTTATAAAGAAAGGGGACCTTTGTGCTTATCTTTGTGAATAACAAGCCTGAAAAGGTACAGGGGACATGGTGTATGCATGTATCCTGGGGAGGAGACAGCCAGGGGAAAATGGAGGGGCTGGGCAGCTGGAAGGAGACAAGACATGCAGACTTAGATCTGAAAGAAGAAACAGAGGGGAGATACAAGGAGTCAACCAGAGGCTCAGAAGCAGGACTGACGTGGTTACTTTCTCATCTATACATTTTCCCCAGGGGATTTCATCCACTTGCGTGGCTTCAGGTATAAACTGTAATGTTGATTCTTATATCTATATTCAGCCCGGAAAGCTTGGTTTTACTTGTCTATATCCAATTGCCTCAAGAATATCCATCAGCTTATCCACAGTTCAGGGGGTCCAAGAATCAAGTCATCGAGTCAAAACCTTCAGAACTTCCCCATTTTCTTTCTTAGACTGCTTCCTCTTAGTTCTTTCCCACTGGCTTACTGTAGTGTGACTGTCCTACCTGTTAAATATATGTAAATATATATATGTAATGTACTCCTGGGGATGACAGAGGATGAGATGGTTAGATGGCATCACCAACTCAATGGACATGAGTTTGAGCAAGCTTCGGGAGATGGTGGAGGACAGGGAAGCCTGGTGTGCTGCAGTTCATGGGCTCGCAAAGAGCTGGACACGACTGAGCGACTGAACACCAACTCCTCTCCTATTTCAGTGTCCCTGCTGAAATATAGATTTTGCCAATTTTCTATAATTTTTTTAAAGATTTCTTTTGATCTTTTAAAAATAGATTATTGACCATGGACCATTTTTAAAGTCTTTATTGAATTTGTTACAATATTGCTTCTGTTTAAAAAAATTTTTTTCTTTTTTTGGCCCACAAGACAAGTGGGATCTTAACTCCTCGACCAAGGATAGAACCTTTATCCCTTGCCTTAAAAGCCCAAGTCTTAACCACTGGACTACCAGTGGTTAAGTAAAGAATTAAAAAAATAATAATAATAAAAAAATTAAAAAGTAAAGAATTTTACTTCTTTAACAAGCTGGAAAGGAGCAAGAGTAGGACAGAACCCAGATGAGAGATGACAGTGGTTTGGATTTGTGTGGCAGTGGTAAAGCTGGGTACACTTTGGACGTGGAAATAAGAGGACTTATTGGTGGCTGAGACCATTCCTGAGATGGAGAACCTGAGAAAGGAATACATTGGGCCATAGTGGTAGGCAATCAAGTTGACTTTGACATCTGTGTGGACAGGTAAATGGAAAAGCTCTAAAGAAAGTTCGAAATATCAACTGGAATTCAGAGTGGGGTGAAAAGAAAGAGCCAAGTTCTGGGTGCTGTAGAATTCCAACACTGGGAGGCTCATAAGAGAGACAGGAGCCCACGCTAACTCTCCCCCCACCCACCAAAAACACTGTCAAGAGATGGCCAAAAAACCATGGTGTCACAGAAGCCCAGAGCAGACATTTCAAGCTGCAGGGTGATCAACCACGTGGAATGCTGCTGACAGCCTGCGAACAGCAGCACAAAGCTTATGACTTCTTTGACAATAATACAGAGATTGTTGACTGGGCTTGGAGCCATTTGTTGGGGTTGCTGAGATTCTGAGGGGTAAAGTCTGGACCAGTGAGGGGTGGGAAGGGGAGAGGTTAAGTGCAAATGATTCGTGCAGACTTTGAGAAAGTCTGCTGGGAAGCAGGGTGGAGATATGAACCTGTAGCTGGAGGACATGCGATGCTGGGTGTGGGGGCTTTTAGGATGGACTCCTTTTTCCTCCATACTATGTCATATATGAATGGTCCAGTAGAGAGGAAAGATTGGATGCTGTAGGAAACAGATGATGACTGGAGGCAGGAAGTTCTTGGAAGGGGAGAAACTGAACAAGAGGATTCCCACAGCAGGAGACATGCCTCTTCTATTCTCGCATGAAGGGAGGAAGAAAACATGGATACAGATGAAGACTGGTGGTAGTAGGATGATTGTGGCACCATCCACAAACTTGTGTTTCTCAGTGGGGTGTGCAGTGAGGGGTGAGGAACTGAATCAGTGAAGAGTATTCAAAAAATAAAGTGAAGGAGGATAAGAAGACTGAGGAGAGAGGAAAGGAGGGAAAATTATCTTGGATTAAATGAAAATGAACTATCTTGCTTAAATTAATAAATAGCTTGTGGGGCCTCCCTGGTGGCTCAGCGGTAGAGAATCCTCCTGTCAATGCAGGAGACGAGGGTTTGATCCCCAGTCCAGGAGATCACACATTGCATGGAGCAACTAAGCCTGTGTGCCCCAACTATGGAGCCTGTGCTCTAGAGCCTGGGAGCCACAACTACTGAGCCCGTGTGCTGCAACTGCTGAAGCCTGTGCTACACAATAGAAGCAAACATGATGAGAATCCTGTGCACTGCAGCTAGAGAGCGGCTCCTGACACCTGCGAAGCAACAAAGACCCAGCACTGCCAAAACAAACAAGCCGTCTCATTTGTTGTCTTACGGGCAACAAATTATTTCTACTTTCATATGGCCTCACAGTTTTCCACTGAGACTCTTCTGTCCCAGGATCCTCAGACATCCTGCAAGTTCTGGAAAAACTTGCCATTAAGAGGAGCTGGGAATCTCACACTACTGGTTTCTGCTCAAGAGAAATGGCCAAGACGGAGTATTAATTTCCCAGAACTGGATGAGTTCTGGACCATGAGGGTGGAGGGGTATTTCTGGAATAAGTAAACATCCCAGATGGAAAAAAGAGAAAAAAAGAAACCTGAGCCTTAAGTCCTGGGCTCCAGGAAGATTTCAGTACTCTGAGACAGCTATGGCTAAACTCCCTCCTGGGGTGACACTGGCTAGCCTGAGGCCATTGGTTTTCCCCTACGCATATTATCTGAGGAGTTCCAGCCTTTGGTAGATGTATGCTGTTCAGTCGCCAAGTCGTGTCTGATTCTGTTACCCCATGGACTGCAGCATGACAGGCTTCCTTGTGCCTCACCATCTCCTGAAGTTTCCCCAAGTTCATGGCCAATGAATCGGTGATGCCATCCAACCAGCTCACCCTCTGTCACCCTCTTCTCCTTCTGCCTTCAATATTTCCTAGCATCAGGGTCTTTTCCAATGAGTTGGCTCTTCAAATCAGGTGGCCAGAAGTATAATGGCCCCCAGATAGAAACCTTTATCAATACGCCGAAAACAAAGGACATACAGTCTGAAGATCTAAATTTATCTAAACAGAATCAAAGGGGAAAAGCATGGACATTGAATTCAAAGGGAACTAGACAGGAGAAATGATCTCAAACAATAAGTAAAATTAAAAAGGAGTCAATCCAGGCAGGAATATGTCCATAGACACAAAATCATTCTGGACAAAGGTCAGAAGACACGGCTGTACCATCACTACTGCCCCAAGAACTGTAGTTTGCAGAAATGAGGGTCACTGAAGAAGGGACACTGGGTTGAGAAATAACAATCACAGGGATCCCATCTCCGGAGAGGTTTCAACACTCGGTCCTCTGCCGAAAACAGAATTTTACCCCAAATGATGGCTCAGCCTCCATACAACTCAACCCCACACAAGTGTACATCAGAACTCCCACAGGGAAAAAAAAAGATGAATAATTTGAAATATTCCTACAGGTATTAAAAAAAAAAAAAGTCCTATTTAAACATCAGAGTTGTGACTGTATAAATCCTGTACAGCAATGAAGATGGGAAAGCCTTCCATCAGAACTAATTTCCACCCAACCTCTGAGAAGTCATCACTAAGATGAAGACTGAAAATGTGGAAGCAGAGTCCAGTCCATTAAGCTAGAACTAGATCTCCGTTATTCCCAATCTGCTTTATGTTAATCTTTTGAGAGCCACAACAGAGAAGTAAAACACGAATTAACCTAAGACTCCAGTGGGATGAACTAAGACAGGAGCAGTGACATATATACACTACCATGTGTAAGACAAATAGCTAGTGGGAAGCTGCTGTATACAAACACACACACACACACACAGACATGATAAAATGTGATCTTCTTAAAAGAACCCCTGAATAGCTTAGTATTCTGCTTTTACAAAATACTGGAAACTAAGAACTGCCCAGTTTTATCATGCACACTGTCTAGAATATTATGGATATTAAAAAAAAATTAATCTAATTTATTTTCTCCAGGCCAGGGGCATCAATTTTTTAAAAGTCTCTATTAAATTCATTACAACACTGCTTCTGTTTTATGCTTTGGTTTTTTGGCCATGAGGCATGCGGGATCTTAGCTCTCTGACCAGGGTCTGAACCCACACCCTTCTGCATTGGAGGGTGAAGTCTTAACTGCTGGACCACCAGGGAAGTACCTGGATATTTTAAATTAGGAATAAATGGATAACAAAATTAAGTGGAGAAAAGATTATTGGCTACGCTGGTGAATTTCGGCATTGATTATGTCATGAAACACTGCCCAGGTGAAGAGTTTTTGGCTCCTGACTGGCAGCATCACTGCGTGGCCCTTCAAAACCTGAAGGATGTGGTGTTTCACAGAGGTGATCTGTCAGCTGGGGCCACCCTCCTCCAAGTAAAATAGTCAGAGTCCAGGAAAAAACATGTCCAAGTGCATGATCTGGGCCACCTCTTTCCTCTAAGAACTGTTCCAGAGGACAGTGACACTTCTGCAGAAGGAATAACCCATCAGTTAGGGTAGGGGGTTGTGGTTAGGGTTAAGGTTAGTTAGCTGGGAAGGGCAAATGACAATTCATCTCAAATTCCTAATGTTATCAATGTATGTGACATTTTTATATCCACAGGCACAGTTGTAAATTTCAGGGCAATTAGCCCTCTTTTTTTTTCTTTGGCTTTTTTACAAAAGCCAAGAACTATAGATTTTTTTTAAAAAACAGTCATAAAAATTCATAAAGAGAATCAGTCCTCAATGCCGAGTAGCTACTGCTGCTGCTGCTGCTGCTAAGTCGCTTCAGTCGTGTCCGATTCTGTGCGACCCCACAGATGGCAGCCCACCGGGCTCCGCCATCCCTGGGATTCTCCAGGCAAGAGTACTGGAGTGGGGTGCCATTGCCTTCTCCGGAGTAGCTACTATCAAGAGCAAAATATTTTAAAGAGCTTAGTAGAAGTTTGCCTTCTTAATTTGCTTCATACTAGCATGAGTAGACCGTGAATTAGTTGGTGATCAAAGTTAGGATGACAATAAAAAAGAAAAATCTCGATTTTATAGGTATTATTACTTATGTCCTTTATCATTTTTTGGTCTTCTATAGGACATTTCTTAAAATTCTGTTTATTAATTTTACTTTAAGGAACAAAAGAAGTCTACTGAAGAGCTTCCAAATGACACTGTTGGGATAAATCATTTGTTTTATCCAATAAATGTCATCTGTATATAATAAACAAAACAGACAAGATTCCCACTTTGTGGAGTTTATACACTGAAATCAATACAAGGCGAAATTCACTACATTTCAATCAATTGTGGAACATGAAAGTGAATCAGGATAAAGTTTTCACATGTTTTCTAGACTGACACAGTATTTGTTTTGTTATTTTATCTTGAATTGCTACTGTCTAGGAGGATATGAATTTGCTTGCAACTGAACACTTTAAAGGACTTTTTAAACTTAAACGTTTGCACAAATGCTTATATACATTTCAGTTCAGTTCAGTTCAGTCGCTCAGTCGTGTCCGACTCTTTGCGACCCCGTGGACTGTAACCTACGAGGCTTCTCTGTCCATGGGATTCTCCAGGCAAGAATACTGGAGTGGATTGCCATTTTCTTCTCCAGGGGATCTTCCCGACCCAGGGATCGAACCCAGGTCTCCCGCATTGGAGGCAGACGCTTTAACCTCTGAGCCACCAGGGAAGCCATTTAAAGGGAATATTTCATAAAAGGCATGAAAGTTACAGAATTGGTAAAATAGTTCCCTTTGGCATCATTAAAATATTTCAAAAATAGTTTGCTGACTTAAGTGAAATGCTTTTGTAGTCTAAGAATGGTGATTATCTAAACCAATTAGCCATGTTGAGAACAATATAATCAACTAAAAATAAGCTGATTTTTATTTTTAGTTCTCCAAACATTTCCCCCTAATCTTCTTTTACTCTATAAAGAAGCTGCTGAAAAAGAACATTATTCTACCAAGGGAAGCTGGTACATATTTAAATTTAAATTAAAAAGTACTATTACCTAGCAGCAGTTTAAAATGAAGTATTATATTGTGTAGGAGGATGTCAATTTATGCCATATAGTATAAGGTAATAGCCTAAGTTTTCTGAATATAATTAATAGTGTTTCCTTTAAAAGTTCCTGGAAGTATATTGTTCATCTATGTTCATAGCAGCATTATTTACAATAGCCTAAAAATATACAGAAATAACCCAACTGTCCACTGACAGATGAAAGGATAAACAAAATGTGGTGGATACATACAATGGAATGTTATTCAGCTTTAGAAAGGAAGGAATGACTTTGCTGGTGGTCCAATGGTTAAGACTCTGTGCTTCCACTGCTGGGGGGCATGGGTTCAAGCCCTGGTTGGGAACTGAGATTCCACATGCCTTGTGACTTGGCCAAAAAAAAAAAAAGAAAGAAAGAAATTCTGACACATGATCCAACATGGATGAGTCTTGAAGACATTATGTTAAGTGAAATGTGCTGGTCACAAAAGAGTAAACACTGTATGATTCCACTTACATGAGGTACCTAGAACACCCAAATTTATAGAAACAGAAAAGAGAATGGTGATTGTGGGGGAGGAGGGGAGGAGTGTGGAGAGTCATCGTTTACTGGGTACAGGGTTTTAGCTGGAGAACATGAGAAAGTTCTGGAGATGGATGGTGGTGACGGTTGTGTAACCATGTGAATGTATTCAACAACACTAAATAGTATACTTAAAATGGTTAAAAACATTAATTTTGTTATACATATTTGTATATTTTACCACAATAAAAAACTGCACCCCCTCCAACATTATACAAAAATGAAAAAAAAAAAAAGAGACTTCTTTTTTGGGGTCATGCCACATAACTTGTGGGATCTTAGTTCCCTAACCAGGGATTGAATTCGTGCCCCCTACAGTGGAAGCATGAAGCCCTAACCACTGGATAACCAGGGAATCTCCACTACCCTATCCTCCCCCACCTCAAAAAAAAAAAACTCCTTAGAGGTGAGTCATCATGCTAATAATCTGTTAATGTGCAAGCAGGGGGAAAATTTTCCTAAGGGCCAAACTGTCTATACGTTCATCCAAACAATTGTCATCCAATATCGTTTCTCATTTGTTAGTTAAGTGCTCAAGTAACAAGTGAAATTCACATAGCATCCACTGATTTGGTGCAGTCAAGATGACGTGTGTCTAGTGTGTCCACGCATACAGTGGTAAGCCATCTCAAGGACTGGAACACTGGTTGTATAAAGATAAGCTAAATCTTAAATAAACTCAGGAGGTAACTTGATACAATACCAAAGGAGGACTAAAATAGGGTGACAACCACAAATTCAAGCCCTGCTAGGACTCAGAGTAAGGGGTGTTCACCTTGTTTTGAAGTTAGTATGACAGGATTTATTATATATTTAAGCCCCAGATCTGTACACAGAATATGCCTAATAATAAATAGAAGGCAGAGGTTGGGGCACTAGAAGAAAACAGTAGGAAGCCTGTAAGCCTGTGAAAGGGGAGTTGTGGAGAAAAAGAAACAGATTAGATCTTAAAGTTTGCACTTGGAAAGAATAATGAGAAAGAAAAGCTTCAGTATAGAGTGACATGGGTCAGCCACTTAATGAGTTTAGCAGTCTGCAGGGGATACTACAGATTGGCATGTGTCCTTGAGGGCGATGCATCATCCAAGGGATGATTTACATTAATCTGTCAAGAAAATGGGCTTCCTGGGTAGTTCAAACCGTAAAGAATCTGCCTGCAATTTGGAAGGCCTAGGTTCGATCCCTGGGTTGGGAAGATCCCCTGGAGAAGGAAATGGCAACCCACTCCTGCATGCTTGCCTGGAGAATCCCATGGACAGAGGAAAGTGAAGATGGCACTAAATAGATGAGGAAGAAGAATTGGCAAGAAGGAAGCTGATGAAGTGGGATACGGAATTCAAGTCAAGGATATAGGAACCTTCCTACACTGTGGATGGGAATCTAAGTTGGTGCAGCCACACTATGGAGAACTGTATGAAGGTTCCTCAGAAAGCTAAAAACAGAATTACCATATGATCCAGCAATCCCACTACTGGGCATATATCCAGATAAAATAATTCAAAAACATACGCACGCCCTTATGTTCATAGCAACACTATTCACAGTAGCCAAGACATGGAAGCAACCTAAATACCCATCAACAGATAAATGAATAAAGGAGATGCAGTACATATACACAATGGTATACTACTCAGCCACGAAAAAGGACAAAACAATGCGATTTGCAGCAATGTGGGTGCAACTGGAGATTCTCATACTAAGTGAAGTAAGTCAGAAGGAGAAAGCACATACCACATGATATCACTGACATGTGGAATCTAAAATATGGCACAAATGAACCTGTCTCCAAAACAAAAACATTCACAGACATAGAGAACAGACTTATGGTTGCCAAGGAAGCGGGAAGCTGGGGGAGGGATGGATCGGAAGTCTGGGGTTAGCAGATACAAACTATTATATACAGAATGGATGAACAAGGCTCTACTGGATAGCACAGGGACCTATATTCAATATCCTGGGATAAACCATAATGGAAAAGAACATAAAAAAGAATATATACACGTATAACTGAGTCACTCGGCTGTACAGCAGAAATTAACACGTTACTTCACTAATAAATAACACAACTCTACTTCAATAAAAGATAAAGGTAAAAACAAGCTAAGGATGTATACATATGTAAAACTAGGAAATATCTTGTCTCTTGTATAGCTGCAAAAACACTCCTTGGTATAAATAGGAACATCAACTTTAAAGGAACTAAATGTCGCCCTTGCTGAGCATCCTTCATGGACCATCAGGCTAAGTCACGCCTCATTTCACTGCACATCAGGAAAGCTCCATTCCACTTGGCTAATGAAAAGAAATCCTGCTAAAAGGACAGAATTAGAAGCCTGCCCGGAGAAGGCAATGGCCCCCCACTCCAGTACTCTTGCCTGGAAAATCCCATGGACGGAGGAGCCTGGTAGGCTGCAATCCATGGGGTCGCGAAGAGTCAGACATGACTGGGCGACTTCACTTTCACTTTTCACTTTTATGCATTGGAGAAGGAAATGGTGACCCACTCCAGTGTTCTTGCCTGGAGAATCCCAGGGACAGGAGAGCCTGGAGGGCTGCCGTCTATGGGGTCACACAGAGTTGGACACGACTGAAGTGACTTAGCAGCAGCAGAAGCCTACCACTTTTAGGGGTTATGCCTTTCTTATGATGATATTGAAGCAAAATCCAAAAGTACTTCTCCAAAGTAACAGCTGGAATACAAACACTTGGTTAAATCATCTAACCAGCCTTAATGCATTAACCTTCTTAAAATTCCTGATAGATAAGCTAGTGGAAAGTGTTGAGTGAGATATAATTTGCCCTTGGGCTAACTTCCATGATAAAAACTCCTCCCCCAGCTTTCTCCACATCACTTCTATACACTCTACTCTCCAAGGAACAGCCACCGGGTATTTACTTGTTTTAGTGAACAGAACTGTTGCAAACAGAATTCACCTCCAACCATAGCAGCGGTAGGGTATAAGCCAGACTACTCACTCTTTTTCTGGACATGTTTTCTAATCTCCATGCACTTTCCACACACAGCTCTCCTACCCATAATTCTCCCAGGTAATCTGAGCAGCACTCATTTACCTAATCATTTAATTACCATTTCTAAATCATTTCTTAGACACCACCTAAATCATCTTCCCAATATATCACCAAGGACTCAGAATCAACCAGCCCCCACATGTTCCTTTCCAGACTGTGTAATGATTACTGTGCATTTGTCTGTCACATTTTCCCCTAAAAATACAAGTTCCTCTGCTGCATTCTTTAGTGCTCTCAACCATACATTGGTGGATACTATTACGTAAACTCTTGCTATGATTTTAATGGTGACTTTTCACTCAATGAGTACATATATAACATTAAAAAAATGTTCATCACTTTTTCCTGCAACTGGAAAAAAAAAAAAAAACTAAAAAAAAAACACAGTACCCAGTCCATTTGACATTTAAAGAGCAAGTACTACAAAGACATAGCAACTGCATTTTTCATCAAAACTGGGACTTCTGATCTATATTAAATGGTTTAATACATGCATTTTCAATGGGAGAAATTTCATCCCCATCCTCAAGTGGGTAAGAATTTGCTCTTAGAAGATAACAAAGGTTACTCTTTTTATGTAAAAAGCATAGGTCTATATAGAATACAGAAACAGATATACCGTATATTTGTGGTATGAACATTTGGAAGAGGAGATGGTGGTTAGGAAAATACTGTCTAGAAAACATTTCCCCTTAAGGGGGTAATAAAAAAAAAAAAAGGTTGAAAAACATGGTTTTGATGTAAAGATGATGAGAAATTAAATGGTAATACTGTCACCTCCAATCTAGTTATTTAATCTAGTTTTAGATCTTCGAAACTTCTAGACAACATTTCCTCCCAGAAACTTCCTCTCATTCCTAAGTATGTGGTACTATTTCTCCAGGATATTCCTAGGATGTAGAATCCTTCCCACATCATCCCACCATTGTGCTGTATTATCATTGCCCACTAGACCATCCCCTCAATCCTGTTTACTTCAAGAGAAGGCAGACTATGAAGACAGTCTACTGAAAGAAAGGGACTGGGCTCAGCCCTGGAGGAACAGTGACAAACAAGTGAGCTTAGAACACTGGCCTCCTGGCACTCACATCCTGCCGAGACAGACAAGAGAGAAACACTCGTGGCAAGATCTAGAAGGTATTTTGTTCCAGTTCTGCGGAGGAAACCAACAGAGTGGGATGACAGTGATAGAGATGAAATACATCACAGAATACTGCAATGTATTCTACTGCAGAGGACCTCGGAGATCTTCCTCAGCTCAAGTATTTTGGGCCCAAGACCTAAGGTCTTGGTTGGACCTTTGTTGGACCGAAGGCAAAGGTAGAGAATAAAATGTTGGCAATTACTACCCCCACTAAGAGCAGCAGACATTTGCCTTACTGTGTGCCAGGAGCCTCACGTGGCCCTGTGAGATATGGCACATTTATTAGTCCTGCTTTAGAGACGAAGAAACAGGATTAGAGCAGAAACACAGCGGGATGGCTGAGACCACGGACTCTGGAATCACACCATCTTCTTTGACGGCTGACTCACTGGCAGTGACTGTGGGCAAGTTATGTCACCGCTCTGTTCCTGTTTCCTCACCTGTAAGATATGGATAATAGAAAAAATGACTCAGGTAATCATCAGAATGGAGGATGTGAGACAGTCAGCTGTGTGATGGAGAGGAGAAGATTCCAAGCCTGAGGGACAGAGTTTGGGGAGCAGACTGTGGAGGCAGCGAAGCGAGACCGCTCATGGGGACGGTGGTGTGGGGAAGTGAGAGGAATGGGTATTGGGCAGTCAGGCCAATGGAAGCCTTGGAAACCACGGTGAGGAGCTATCTTTGAGCAGTGAAAAGTCCTGGCAGAATTCGGGCCAAGCCATTGATGTTTCTCCAGAATTGTGAGAAAAACGTCTGTGGTTTATAAGTCATCCGGATTATGGCATTCTGTTGTTGTTGCTGTTTAGTCCCTAACCTGTGTCCGACTCTGTGTGACCCCATGGCCTGTAGTCTGCTAGGCTCCTCTGTCCGTGGGACTTCCCAGGCAAGAATACTGGAGCAGGTTGCCATTCCTTTCTCCAGGGAATCTTCCAGACCCAAGGGTCGAACCCACACCTCATGCATTGGCAGGCAGATTCTTTACCGCTGAGCCACCCAGGGACACCTCTATGGTACTGTTCAGTTCAGTTTAGTTGTGTCCCACCCACTCTTTGCGACCCCATGGGCTGCAGCACGCCAGGCCTCCCTGTCCAACGACAACTCCCAGAGTTTACTCAAACTCATGTCCATTGAGTTGGTGATGCCATCCAACCATCTCATCCTCTGTCGTTCCCTTCTCCTTCTGCCTTCAATCTTTCCCAGCATCAGGGTCTTTTCAAATGAGTCAGTACTGTTGCTGCTGCTGCTGCTAAGTCGCTTCAGTCATGCCCGACTCTGTGCGACCCCATAGATGGCAGCCCACTAGGCTCTTCCGTTCCTGGGATTCTCCAGGGAAGAATACTGGAGTGGGGTGCCATTTCCTTCTCCAATGCATGAAAGTGAAAAGTGAAAGTGAAGTCGCTCAAGTTGTGCCCGACTCTTAGCGACCCCATGGACTGCAGCCTACCAGGCTCCTCCATCCATGGGGTTTTCCAGGCAAGAGTACTGGAGTGGGATGCCATTGCCTTCTCCAGTCAGTACTGTTACACGAGCCCAAACAGACAAAGATACAGGGGCTAGAATGGGAGCATTAGTGAAAAAAGATGTTTATGTGGAGGGAGTGGTGATGGGAAGCGGCGGTAAAGCCAGATGTGAGTTTGGACCACCTTTTTTACCCTGGTGACCTGAATTTATACAAATGCTAAAAGGGAGCAGGTAAGGGTCATTCTTGCGCTATTTGGCTCCCTCCTGCTTATGCTGAACCGCTCTCATGACAGGAAGTGAGGAGGAGCACCTAGATCTTGGGGTTCCCTTGCTACCCACACTCTATCTCCAGCTGCAACCCTGGGTGAGCTACCTCATCATGTGACTCATCACAATCTCCATGTATTCTTTCCCAATAATCACTAAAAGCACTAGTTTTAAGGTGAGGAGGTAAAATGTATCCAAAAAAAAAAAAAAATCCAACAAGAGGGAACTTCCCTGGTGGTCCAGTGGTTAAGAATCTGCCTTGTAATGCAGGGGATGTGGGTTCGATCCCTGGTCAGGGAACTAGATTCCACATGCTGCAGGGCAACTAGGTCTATGCCACAACCACTGAGCTTGTACAACTAGAGAATCTGTGAACCGCAATGAAAGATCCTGCATGATGCAACAAAGATCCTGTGTGCTGCAACTAAGACCAGATGCAGCTAAATAAATAAATAAATATTAAAAGAAATCCGACAAAAAAAAAACACGAGAGAACTGAGATGGTGAAAGGATGCTCTCAGTCCCGCTGAACATGTTGCTGGCCCAGGGTAGGAGAAGCATTTTCTTCATTCAAACCACGTGATTCAGTATTGCTGGACTTTCTAAAATTAATTAAAAGGCTTATTTTTATTTATTTGGTTGCACTGGGTCTTAGTTGCAGAGCATGGACTCTGCTTTTTTTTCTTCAGTTGCAACACACAGGATCTAGTTCCTTGACCAGGGACTGAACCCGCTCCCCACTGCATAGGGAGTGTGGAGTTTTAGCCACTGGACCACCAGGGAAGTCCCTGGACTTTTATCTTTTAAAGAAGAGATTTAAAGAGAAATGTAGCACATGTGTTTGTTGTAAATCAATCATTCCTTAGGATTGCTGGAGTTGTGTGTTAACAGTCCAGTTCTCTAGTTTACAGACTTGAGGACATAGACCCAGGAACAGAGAAAACAACAAATCCTTTTATACCGAAGAGAAACGAGGTCACCGAGTGGATGAAATACTTTCTGCCTAATGCCCCCACCCTGGCCTTCTATTCTGGTGGGAAGGGGGTCTTTTGAGGGCTCTGAGTCTGTACTATGAGCCATTCCGTCTCATCCTGTCTCCTGCTGCAAAACCTGGCAGAGCGCAACGCCACGAGGGGCCTCTTTTCTACTCTGATGGCGTATGTACTTCAATCGTGTTCAAGGAACTGCAGCTCTGGGATAATGCAGTAAGATATGCACTCTAAGGCCAGTCCCTGGGAGGACAGTCTCCTCATTGGGCACTGGCTCCTGGGGAAAGGACCTGGCAGAGGGGTGATGGAAAATCAAAATGCCAGGTCGGCTTGGTGAGAGCCTGTCAAGCTCCCCAGAGACTGTGCCTGGATTCCTTTCCTGGCTTCATCATTTACTAGTTGTGTGAACTTGGCAAACTCCTTCCTTTCTCATGACCTCATTTCTTTAACTGTAAAATGGGGTAACAGTACCAACGTCACAGGGTCCCTGTGAGGATGAAAGGAGTTGGTACATGCCAAGGGCTGGGGAAGGGCTTGCTAGTCTCCTCAGATCCCCTCTGACTCTGCCTTCGCTGAAACACTAACTCAGCTTGATTACATCAATTCCCTCATGACTTTCTGTAATAAAGGCTGTGTGTTCTCTTACTCTTTTTAAGTAAATGAACTTGGTGGGCACAGTAGAGGGTAAGGGGAGAGTGGGATGAATTAGAAGAGCAGGACTGAGATATATACACCACCATGTGCGAAATCCCTGGAGGAGGGCATGGAACCCACTCCTGTATTCTTGCCTGGAGAATCCCCATGGACAGAGGAGCCTGGCGGGCTACAGTCCATGGGATCCTAAGAATCAAACACGACTGAACGACTAAGCACAGCACAGTGCATGTGTGAAACAGCCAGATAGCGGGAAGCTCCTGTATAGTGCAGGCAGCTCAGTGATGCTCTGTGATGACCTAGAGGGGTGGGATGAGGCGGTGGGTAGGGGGGAGGTCCAAGAGAGAGGGGGTGTGTGTATATACACACATTAAAAAAAAAAAAAAATCCAACAAGAGGGAACTTCCCTGGTGGTCCAGTGGTTAAGAATCTGCCTTGTAATGCAGGGGATGTGGGTTCGATCCCTGGTCAGGGAACTAGATTCCACATGCTGCAGGGCAACTAGGTCTATGCCACAACCACTGAGCTTGTACAACTAGAGAATCTGTGAACCGCAATGAAAGATCCTGCATGATGCAACAAAGATCCTGTGTGCTGCAACTAAGACCAGATGCAGCTAAATAAATAAATAAATATTAAAAGAAATCCGACAAAAAAAAAACACGAGAGAACTGAGATGGTGAAAGGATGCTCTCAGTCCCGCTGAACATGTTGCTGGCCCAGGGTAGGAGAAGCATTTTCTTCATTCAAACCACGTGATTCAGTATTGCTGGACTTTCTAAAATTAATTAAAAGGCTTATTTTTATTTATTTGGTTGCACTGGGTCTTAGTTGCAGAGCATGGACTCTGCTTTTTTTTCTTCAGTTGCAACACACAGGATCTAGTTCCTTGACCAGGGACTGAACCCGCTCCCCACTGCATAGGGAGTGTGGAGTTTTAGCCACTGGACCACCAGGGAAGTCCCTGGACTTTTATCTTTTAAAGAAGAGATTTAAAGAGAAATGTAGCACATGTGTTTGTTGTAAATCAATCATTCCTTAGGATTGCTGGAGTTGTGTGTTAACAGTCCAGTTCTCTAGTTTACAGACTTGAGGACATAGACCCAGGAACAGAGAAAACAACAAATCCTTTTATACCGAAGAGAAACGAGGTCACCGAGTGGATGAAATACTTTCTGCCTAATGCCCCCACCCTGGCCTTCTATTCTGGTGGGAAGGGGGTCTTTTGAGGGCTCTGAGTCTGTACTATGAGCCATTCCGTCTCATCCTGTCTCCTGCTGCAAAACCTGGCAGAGCGCAACGCCACGAGGGGCCTCTTTTCTACTCTGATGGCGTATGTACTTCAATCGTGTTCAAGGAACTGCAGCTCTGGGATAATGCAGTAAGATATGCACTCTAAGGCCAGTCCCTGGGAGGACAGTCTCCTCATTGGGCACTGGCTCCTGGGGAAAGGACCTGGCAGAGGGGTGATGGAAAATCAAAATGCCAGGTCAGCTTGGTGAGAGCCTGTCAAGCTCCCCAGAGACTGTGCCTGGATTCCTTTCCTGGCTTCATCATTTACTAGTTGTGTGAACTTGGCAAACTCCTTCCTTTCTCATGACCTCATTTCTTTAACTGTAAAATGGGGTAACAGTACCAACGTCACAGGGTCCCTGTGAGGATGAAAGGAGTTGGTACATGCCAAGGGCTGGGGAAGGGCTTGCTAGTCTCCTCAGATCCCCTCTGACTCTGCCTTCGCTGAAACACTAACTCAGCTTGATTACATCAATTCCCTCATGACTTTCTGTAATAAAGGCTGTGTGTTCTCTTACTCTTTTTAAGTAAATGAACTTGGTGGGCACAGTAGAGGGTAAGGGGAGAGTGGGATGAATTAGAAGAGCAGGACTGAGATATATACACCACCATGTGCGAAATCCCTGGAGGAGGGCATGGAACCCACTCCTGTATTCTTGCCTGGAGAATCCCCATGGACAGAGGAGCCTGGCGGGCTACAGTCCATGGGATCCTAAGAATCAAACACGACTGAACGACTAAGCACAGCACAGTGCATGTGTGAAACAGCCAGATAGCGGGAAGCTCCTGTATAGTGCAGGCAGCTCAGTGATGCTCTGTGATGACCTAGAGGGGTGGGATGAGGCGGTGGGTAGGGGGGAGGTCCAAGAGAGAGGGGGTGTGTGTATATACACACATATGGCTAATCCACGTTGTTGTACAGCAGAAAAGTAACACAACATTGCAAAGCAATTGTATTCCAATAATAAAATAAAATAAAAATGAGCTCAGATGTTCTTTGCTGCCCCTGATACAATTTCTAGACCACAGGACCCCACAGTCATGGCCTATCTAATATAAGAGACATCCCTTTCGCACATGGCCATTGTAGAGACCAGAATACGCCACCCCAAATATGCCACACTGGCATAAGGACTCTTAGAGCTGGAGGCATATAAGAATCAAGAGATGCAGAAACAAACTTTCTTGTAGCTTCCTTTAAGTGATTAAAGGTAGAAACTTTGGAAAAATAGGGACTGTCATAAGTCACTTCTTCTAGGGAGGTGTTATGGCCAAGAAGATGATGGAAAGTTGGTGCCAAAAGGACTTTTCCCAACAAACCTTACTTCATTGTTTTTCCCCATCTATTCACCTTCCCACAACTTGGGAATAAATTCATCCTAGAAACCCAAACTCCTTTTCTTCTGTCTTATCCTTTCCCTGAACATCTATTGTCCTTTTCTTTAAGATGCTATTGAAGCCCAAGTTCTAACCATCCCTTGAAGTCACTCTTCACTGAGGTTTCTCCCGTGTGATGTGTGCTGCCCACGTTAATCAACTGTTCTTCTCCTGTGATTTTGTCTTTTGTCAACCTAACACTACAGGGCCCAAGCAGGAGAACCTAGGAGGGTAGAAGGAATGAGAATTTCCCTCCCCTACAAAGAATTTTCCTTCCTTGATGGTTTCAGCACTGGATTCAGAGCATTTTCTTCAGTCTTGTCCTTTTTTTTTTCCTTTTTGATGTGGTCTATTTTTAAGGTCTTTATTGAATTTGTTACAATATTCCTTCCTTTTTTCCCCTTGTTTTGATTTTTTGATCACAAGGCATGTGGGATCCTAACTCCCGAACCAGGGATTGAATCCGCATGCCCTGCACTGGAAGGCGAAGTTCCAATCATTGAACTTCCAGAAAAGCCCCTATTCTGTCCATCTTCACTGTTGTTAGGGAAATTAAAATGGAGAAACTCTTGTTCAGGCTTCAGAGACAAGAAAGCAGGGCAGGCCTCTGACTTTGCTTCTGACCTGCCTGGACACTGCCCTGATGATGTGTCTGCTCGCTAGTGTACCAGTTGTTACCAGTAAGCTGAGTGGCACTATAGAAAAGATAGAGAGTGGGTCTTGGAATTCTTGAGCCCCTGGAGGTCTGGCCAACCATGCTTGGGGTTTAACAAAAATCCTGTGACTCACAAGATAAAACAAACAGCATTGTAAAAAGGTTAAAGTGAAACTAGAGCTGCGTTTTTGCTCACAAACTGATGATAATATCAGTTTGCAGATTAGGATTATAAGCAGGAACCCCCAAAACTGCAATTTAATGTCTAGCCTTAGTAGATATAATGGTCATCTGAGTTAAATTCACCCATTCCAGTCCATTTTAGTTCGCTGATTCCTAGAATGTCGACGTTCACCCTTGTCATCTCTTGTTTGACCACTTCCAATTTGCCTTGATTCATGGACCTGACATTCCAGGTTCCTATGCAGTATTGCTCTTTACAGCATCGGATCTTGCTTCTATCATCAGTCACATGCACAACTGGGTATTGTTTTCGCTCTGGCTCCATTCCTTCAGTATGAACAGTATGTGCTGTTATAACTAACTAATCACTTAGTCGTGTCCAACTCTGCGACCCCATGGACTGTAGCCTATCAGGCTCCTTCGTCCATGGGATTTTCCAGGCAAGGGTGCTGGAGTGGATTGCCATTTCCTTCTCCAGGGAATCTTCCCAACCCAGGAATCTAACCTGGGTCTCCTGCATTGCAGGCAGACGCTTTACCGTCTGAGCCACCAGGACTCTCCTCTAATGCTTCTCCTTCTCTTTTCTTTTAATGATTGTATATCAAAAGTAAGTTAGATAATTCTCTATTAAGTATTTAAATTGTTTATTTGTGCATAACAAGTGGTTTCTTCTGTTAACAAATCCTTTGAACCTGAGATGAAAATTAAAACTTGTGGCAAAACAACTGTCAAAACTTCAGTATCCCCAGTCACAACTTGCTGGCTTCTACTTCGTATTCTTCAATTCCAGAAACGGCCATCACTGTTCTATCCCTGTTTCAAAATTTTATGTGCCTTTAGCCACCGTTTCTTCTTTCACTTCTGGTCATTTTCTCATAAACAGGTGTCTTTTCTCTTTCAAAGCTCACCTTCGATCTGCAACCTGGGTTCTACATTCTCCCTTCTCTAGAGCAGAGGCTCTCAGATTGTGGTCCCCAGATTGACAGCATCAGGAGCACATGGGAACTTGTTGGATATGTTAGTGGGTTCCGATATGTCACTGGGTTCCCAGATCTACTGAACCCAAAACTCTAGGCATAGGGTGGAGTGGTCTGTATTTTGTTAAAGACTTTTTTTTTTTTTTTTAACATGGACTACACTTTAAAGTCTTTAGTGAATTTGTTACAATACTGTTTCTTTTTTTTTTTTTTTTTTGCCACAAGGCAAGTGGGATCTTAGCTCCCACCTAGGGCCTGAACCTACACCCACTACACTGGAAGGCAAAGTCTCAACCTTTGGACTGCCAAGGAAGTCCTGGGGCAGTCTGTGTTTTAACAAGACATCTAGAGATTCTGATGCAGGCCAAAATTTAAGAACTATTGATCCAGGAATTTAGCGGTGAAGCAAATATTTCCCTATCCCCCATTGATCCCTCTTTTCTTCTACTTCATCTTTTGCTTAATCCTTAAAGAAAAGTCTGAGTCCTACTTTTTTCCTAAAACTTACATTCAATATTTATTTCATTGATAACTTTCTCTATACAAGGAATAAAATATACTTTGCCATCATGCTTTCTCTTTAAGTCGCTCCAAGATCTCCTAAACAGGGCTTTCATCTCTTACCACATTTTATTCAAACTATTCTTTCCAAGGTCAGTAACTTATCTTCCAAATCTTGAAAGTCCCATCCTTATCTCCTAAGAGAGTTTAAGATCCCAGTTCTCCTTCTGACCAACCCTTTCTCGGTCTCTGTTGCCATTTCTCTCTCTTCTGTCTCACAGATATCCCAGAAAGTTTTCTCTTCTGAACTGATCTCAAGTTGGTGGATTCAATGATCATCTCTAGAAGATAACCCCAAATTCATCTTTCTACCGAAACCTCTCCTTTTAGCTGAAGTTCCAGGAAATATGCACGCTTCTAGATATTTCCAACTTGCATGGGCTCTGGCATCTCAAATTTAACACCTCCAAAAGGAAATGGCAACCCACTCCAGTGTTCTTGCCCGGAGAATCCCAGGAACAGAGAAGCCTGGTGGGCTGCCGTCTATGGGGTCACACAGAGTCGGACACGACTGAAGTGACTTAGCAGCTTAGCATGTCAATGTTATCCTTTTAATTCATTCAAACTCTCACTTCAATTTCCAAGTTTTTATTAATCACGTCATCATTCTCCAAACATAGTAGTGTGTGTGTTAGTTGCTCAGTCATGTCTGATTCTATGCCATCCCATGGACTGTAGCCTGCCAGGCTCCTCTGTCCATGGAATTCTCCAGGCAAGAATACTGGAGTGGGTTGCAATTCCCTTCTCCAGGGGATCTTCCCAACCCAGGGATGGAACCCAGGCCTATTTATTAAGAAAATGAAAAAAATAATTTCTAAAAAGTTCTGCATTTTCAGAAACATTATTATTTTGGGATATATTTCAAGCATAGTAAAACATGTCCTCAAATAATGTTTCGGAAAATGCAGGATTTTTTAGAAATTCATTTTTTAAAAAGATGTTTCTGTGGACAACTAAGTTTAGGGACTGAGACAAGGCCATCTTCTTTAAGGAGAGTCACATTGTATATTAGACAACTAGAGGTTTTTGAGAAATGCATAAATACAGAAGAAAACACTAGAGTTGCAACTTGATTTGGGCAAGATCGTAATTTCTTTGGTGATGCTGAGTAACGTCATGGAGAACATCTACCAATACACATTCAGGAGCGCTATCTTTATTCTGGCTCATCTCTGCCCCTTACATCTGATTATTAGTCCAGGCTGGTTGATCTTTCCTTGCAGAGATCTCATTCCCAGTCCTACGGTCACCTCTCCACACAAGGTCCATGCAACTCCTTGCCCAATCATTCCAACGCTTTCATCTCACTTTCATCCTCTTGAACTTTTCTTTAATTGCTTTTTAACATGAACGTTTTTTAAGTCTTTATTGAATTTGTTTCAATATTGTTTCTGTTTTATGTTTTGGTTTTTGGCTGAGAGGCATGCGGGGTCTTAGTTCCCCAACCAAAGACTGAACTTGTATCTCTTGCACTGGAAGATGAAAGGAGGTTCCAGGGATCACCCTGGACATTCCCTGATTCACTAGGGAAGTTCCCAATCCTCTTGAACATTCTATGCAGCCTAATTTTTTGAGGCCAGATTACTTGGCTTCAAGTAAAGCTTAGGTCATTTCGCTCCTTGGTTCAGTATCTTCTCTAAAGAACAACTGTCATCATAAAGAAGTAACATTTAAGGTCCTCTCTAACCCAGGATAACTTCTGTCTGCCATCCCTTTCTCTCCCTCCATCCTTCAGTTCCCTGTATTTCATTTCATATGGACAATGACCTTCAACTTTCCTCACATCCATGCTATGGACCACACTCTTCTCCTGCTGTTTCATGAGAAGTTCTCCCAAAACATCGTGGCTTCTCAAATATACAGTTCAGCAACACCACCACCAATTCCAGGAAGGTTCCTGATGAACCAGTTATCAATTGTCACCACTCCTAAAATCCCATAGTGCTGCGCTCACCTCACTTGCTGTATCTGGTCTATGGTCTTCAGAATAAGACATGGTAAGGACATCTCAACCCTTTCTCATGTGTATTCATCTCCCCAGTGTATTAATCAGAGAGCTGTAGAAATAACTGAATAAGGATCAAATCACATTGATCTGTACACAGAAAAGGAAAGGAACGCTCTTAAATTCGAAACCAATGACACTGGAAACTCTTACCAAAAGAACATGGGTGATGGAAAAGAAAACTCTCTATGTTCTTCCCTCAAGTGCAAGCCTCTTTTAAATACTAAGTGCTGCACTTTTGTTAAATTGAAGCTCTGTGGCCAGCTGTAAATACCCTAGTTCAAGATAATCTATCAGACACAGCAATCTGCACCAGTTCTCAGAGTGCTAGCTGCTAGACAACGTCCTCCCCTGTCCCTGAGGGGGATCAGATGGGGTCAGTTTCCCAATGAAACTTGATATGGAACTGAGAAAAAGAGAATAATGTTAAAGGACTCGTTGTTTAGCTACTAAGTCATGTCTGACTCTCTGCAACCCCATGGACTACAGCCAGCCAGGCTCCTCTGTCTGTGGGATTGCCCAGGGAAGAATACTCAAGTGGGTTGCCATCCCCTTCTCCAGAGGATCTTCCAGGCCCAGGGATCAAACCTGCATCTCCTGTATTGGCAGGTGGATTTTTTTTTTTTTTTTTTAAACCACTGAGCTACCTGGGAAGCCCTTATCCTCATTACACAAGCCGTTTCTATTAAGGAGAAACCAGGATCAACTCAATGTTATATAACCAACAAACTGCAGATACTAGGGTAAAAATAAAACCCCAAACTCTGAATGACTAGTTCAACAATGGTTTTGAATCTTTCCAAAATACAAAGGTCAAACTAGGGAAACTTAGTCAAAGGGTTAGACAAAAGTCCAAAAAAAGCCTGTTCCTTTTGGTCTGTTTCTCACCACATCATTGTTTACATTTGTTCTCTCAATTTATGATTCCAACTGCAGTGAGTTTTCACCAATACTTCAGCCAGTTTATTTGTCACTTTATCCTCTAAATATATATTTACTTACATATTTACATGTTACCTAATCCTCTAAATATATGTATATTTATAAATATATCTGTTATATAAGATGGACATGATATATATTTTATATGTATGTATCTATATCTATCTGTATATGAATTGATGAAATAAAAGAATAGGAAACTAACATTTACTGAATTCTCACAACTGTTGTCAAGTAGTTATTATTGTACAGAGTCCAGAAATCCACAGCAGCACAGCAGGGTGGGTTAAATACATTAACCCTGAGAATAATCAGGTGGATTTAAGTTCTGTTTAGTTACTAGCTGTATGATTTTGAGCAAGTTACTTAACGGTCTCCCTTGAGAAAGCAAGAATACCAGTTGTACCAATTTCCTGGAGTTACAGCAAGGATTAAATAAGGTAATATCTTTAAAGGACTTAGAACAATACTCGGGCACTTGTTAAGATCTTTATATAAATATTTGTTGCACAGAAAACACGACTGACGCAGGAACTTGGTTGAGAACTCACAGCTGAGTAAGTGGGCAAGTCCGAATTTTAACCCAGGTCTTCCTGACTCTTTTCACGCCACTGTCCTCTGGAGAAAGTACCGCTTATAAATTAACCGAGGGAAAAACACAAGACTCTAGTCCCCATCCTCCGTGCGGTGGCCTGTTATGAGTTGAACTGTGTCTCTCAAGATTCATGGTGCAGCCCTTACCTCAGAACATGACCCGATTTGGAGGCAGAGTCTTTACAAAGGGAATCCAGTTAAAATGAGGTCATTATTGTGGGCACTGATTCAATACGACTGGTGTCCTTATAAAAGGGAGGAAATTTAAACACACAGACCCACAAAGAGAGAAGACAACGTGTAGAGAAACAGAAAGAAAACTTATCTATCTACAAGGAAAAGAGAGAGGTCTGGAACAGACCCCTTCCTCCCAGTCATCTGCAGGAACCCCCCAGCTTCTGCACCTGGTTCGGCCACCCTAGACATCTCTGCTTATAAGGACACCAGTCATACTGAAATAGGACTTAGGGCCTAGGTTTCTTTTTCTAAAGGCCCCATCTCCAAACACTGTCACATTCAGACATATATTGACGTTAGGGCATCTACATAGAAATTTGGGTGTAGGGGGTGTACAATTCAGTCTAGAACGCAGGCTGTGGGTGCCCAAAGACTCGAAGAGAGAAACATGAGTCATTCCCCCCACTGTCCATTTTACTGAAAGACTTGTGGGCAAATGTTAACTACTTTAACTGCTAAGTATCTAAAATATTCCTCTTAAATCACATTTTGAAGTAAAGGTAAATTTTACATGGGGTTTTATTTCTTTATTAAAATTTTTAAAATATTTAATTGAAGTATCATTTACAATGCTCTGTTAATTTCTACTGTACAGCAAAGTGACTCAGATACACACACACACACACACACACACATCCCTATTCTTTTTTAACATCTTTTCCATTATGATTTATCACAGGATATTGAATATAGTTCCTTGTGCTATACAGTAGGACCTTGTAGTTTATCCATCCTGTATATAATAGCTTACATCTGCTGATCCCAAACTCCCACTCCATTCTTTCCCAACCACCTCCCCTTGGCAACCACCAGTTTGTTCTCTATGTCTCTGAGCCTGTTTCTGTTTTACAGATAGGTTCATATTTTAGATTTGTATTATAATTTAGATTCCACATGTAAGTGAGATATTATATAGCATTTGTCCCTTTCTGACTTATCTTACTTAGTATGATAATCTCTACTTGCCTCCATGTTGCTGCAAATGGCATTTAAATTTTATTTTTTTTATTGAAGTATAGTTGATTTACAATGTTGTATTAGTTTAAAATGTATAGCAAAGTGATTCAGTTATATATATATATCTCCCTGAAGTTGCACGAACTGAATATACTTAAGCTTTTTAATATTCTTCAGTATTGTCACCTTCATCCCAGGCACGAGAAAACTGAGTCTCACATTACCTCACTGAGCTAAAAGGAGGAGCCACATTCAAACCAGGAGTGTCTGCCACCAAGGCAGGCCCTTCTGCTCCCTCACATTGGCTCTGTCCACTCATCTCACTCAGAGGACCGGTTTTCCAATCATGGAATGTTCTAGAAGGAATTAGGAGGCGCCTAGCTTGAAGGTACTTAGAAAATAAAGTCACAATTGCTAGGAGTCAGCAAATGCTGATGAACAACAAGCCTCATTAAGCAAGTTGTAGTCTCTGGCTCAGAGGTTAAAGCGTCTGCCTCCAATGTGGGAAACCTGGGTTCGACCCCTGGGTGGGGAAGATCCCCTGGAGGAGGAAATGGCAACCCACTCCAGTATTCTTGCCTGGAGAATCCCATGGATAGAGAAGCTTGGTGGGCTACAGTCCACAGGGTCACAAAGAGTCAGACACAACTGAGTGACTTCACTTTCACTTTCATTCTCTTTTTGAATGGTTACTCAACTGGTAGGTCAAGAAACACGGTAAACATAGCTGTGGACAATGAATTAGCTGCTTGACTGTTCCCTGCTTTCACATTCTCCCAATTCCCCAGGCTTTCCACAAAACAGCCAGTGCTTCACTTTGCTCTTCTGTTTTCCTCTCTCCCCTGCTCCTCCCTCCCTTTCTCTCTCCCTCCCTTCCTCACATCCTTCCTTCCAATGTACAATTTAAATCAAATTATGTCTGTGTCTTGTCCAACACCTTCCACTGGGCCCTCAATACTCACAGCAAAGTCCAAACTTTTCCCCACGGTCTGTGAGTCCCCATGTGACCTGTGACCTGCCTTCCCTTCTCTGAGCTCAGGTGCGCTGGTCTCCAGCTGAAGCTTGGAGGAAATTCTGAACTGGCGCCTTTGTCAGCCCCTCTGCCCAGAGCTCTACCCCCCAGACGCCTGCATGTGCACACTCTAACCTCATCCAGGTCCCTGTTCAAGTGCCACCCACTCAGAGAAGCCATTTTTGATCATTCCCCAAACTCTGCATCCTCCTGCTTTTTAAAATTTGATTTCTAGCAAGTTCTACTATGTCACATGGAGAAGGCAATGGCACCCCACTCCAGTACTCTTGCCTGGAAAATCCCATGGATGGAGGAGCCTGGTAGGCTACAGTCCATGAAGTCGCAAAGAGTCGGAGACGACTGAGCGACTTCACTTTCACTTTTCACTTTCATGCATTGGAGAAGGAAATGGCAACCCACTCCAGTGTTCTTGCCTGGAGAATCCCAGGGACGGGAGAGCCTGGTGGGCTGCCATCTATGGGGTCGCAAAGAGTTGGACACGACTGAGCGACTTCACCTTCACCTTCACCTATCTTCCACTGGTGTTCCCTGTATATTTCCGAGTCATTTTCTATTTTTTTGGAGACCGAACTTCCTTTCCTTTGTTGAAAATGGTACACAAGCCCTTGGGTCTAACCAATTCTTTGAGTTTCACCTCTTTTCTGTGAACTCTCATGCATGTGACATTAATAAAACTGGATGCCTTTTCTCCTGTTTGTCTGATGCTAGTTTAATTTGCAGGTCCCCAGAGGAAAACTCTAAGAGGGTACAGGAAAAGCTTTTCCTCCCCAACAACCTTCACTTCGTCACCATTCCTCGCGCCTTCTGAGTCCATTTGATTTAGTGCTTGACTAGATCACAACGAAAGTATTTAATTCAATGCGTGCTCTACTTTGGAAGAGCTGTGTTTGTAGCACGTTCAGATAGGAACAATCAGCAGAAGGGCACAAAAACATATCGTATGAGAAGTTAGGGATCTTTAGCCCAGAAGATAATAGGTCTTAAGAAGAAGGTGATCATATACTTCACAGACCCATGGAGGAAAGAACTGGCACCAAAGAGTTAATGTTAAAGCAAGAGAGACTGCACTGTACATAAACCAGGGCTTTCCAACAGAGCTGTTGGCATTGGACACCAGCACCTGGGCCAAGAGGAGAAGACACAGCCTTTTGGAAAGAGGTAGGGCAGGACAGCAGATGGATAACTGGCCTGGATCACTACTGAGGGTGGACAGTGTAAACACAAGCAGCACACAGGTGGTCTGGAAAGGCAGGGTCTCCACTAACCCCCATTCCCACCACCAATCTGGCATCAGGTGCCTCATCGCTAAAGCAAGGTGGATATTTTTTGTAAACTACTAACACTTACTTTATTTTTTAAAATATAAGTATTTATTTTGGGGGGCATTTATAGTTTATTATGTTTTATTTATTTTTACATATACATGTATCTATTCTTTTTCCATTTAGGTTATGACAGAATATTGAGCAGAATTCCCTGGGCGATATGGTAGGTCCTTGTTGGTTATCTATTTTCTTTAAAAACATTTTTTTTAACTTTTTTTTTGGTATTGAGGTATAGTTGCTTAACAACGTGATGATAGTTTTAGGTGAACAGTGAAGGGACTCAGCCATACATATACATGTGCCCATTCTTTCTCAAACAGTTATCTGTTTTAAATATTGTGATCTATACATGTCAATCCCAAACTCCCAATATATTCCTTCCTCTCTTCCTCCATAACCTTAAATTTATTCTCTAAGTCTGTGAGCCTATTTCTGTTTTGTAAATAAGTTCATTTACATTATGTTTAAATGTTTAGATTCCACAAATGAGCAATATCATATGATATTTGCCTTTCTCAGTCTGACTTACTTCACTTAATACTCTCTAAGTCCATCCATGTTGCTGCATATGGCATTATTTGACTCTATTTTATGGCTGAGTAATATTCCACTGTATATATGTACCACATCTTCTTTATCTGTTCATCTATCGATGGACATTTAGATTGCTTCTATGTCTTGGCTATTTTGGGGTGCATATATCCTTTCAAATACATGCTTTGGAGTGGGATTGCTGGATCATATGGAAGCTCTATTTCAGTGGCTAGCAAACTCAGTTCCTCAACAGCTCATACAACTCAACAATAAAGCAATAAACAACCCAACTGGAAAATAGGCAGAAGACCTAGAGATATCTCCAAAGAAGAAATACAGATGTCCAACAGACACATGAAAAGATGCTCTATCCTGCTAATTATTAGAGAAATGCAAACCCAAACCACAGTAAGGTACTACCTACGCTGGTCAGAATGGTCATCATTAAAAAGTCTACAAATAACAAATGTTGGAGAGAGTGTGGATAAAAAGAAACCTTTCTACACTGTTGGTGGGAATGTAAGTTGGTGCAGCCATTATAGAAAATAGTATGGAGGCTTCTCAGAAAACTAAAGATATCATTACCATATGATCCAGCAGTTCCACTTCTGGGAATATAACCAGATAAAATAATTTAAAAAGATACATGCATCCCTATGTTCACAGCAGCACTGTTTACAATAGCCAAGACATGGACGCAACCTAAATGTCCATCAACAGATGAAAAAATAAAGAAGATGTGGTTAATAGATACAATGGAATACTACTCAGCCATAAAATGAACAAACTAATGCCATTTGCAGCAACAGGATGCAACTAGTGATTATCACACTAAGCGAAGTAAATAAGAGAAAGACCAATATCATATGATAGCATTTACATGTGGAACCTAAACTACGACACAATGAACTTATCTATGAAACAGAAGCAGACTTACGAACACAGAAAAGAGACTTGTGGTTGCCAAGGGGGAGGGGATTGGGGCAGAAATGAGTGGGAAGTTGGAGTTCGCAGATGTAAGCTCTTATACATAGAATGGATAAAGAAAAAGGTCCCACAAGGTCCAACAAGCACAGGGGACTATATTCAATATCCTGTGATAAACCATAATGGAAAAGAATATATTAAAAAAGAATATGTGCGTGGGTGTATATATATATATGAAACTGAATCACTTTGCTGTACAGCAGAAATTAATACAACATTGTAAAACAATTATACTTCAATAAAAAAAAAAATGATGATAGTATTGCGAAACAGAGTCTGCACCTCCATGCCAATGCTCAGAGGAGAGCCACTCAGTGGATGTTGCATTGTGACAAACATGAGAAATTAATCTTTACCGTGTTAGACCAATGAGATCTCTATGCTAATTTGTTAGAGCAGGTAGCATTACTTGTCCCCCTGGAAATGTCTATGAAAATTTTAGTTTTACACAACACTATTTAAATATGATATCATATATAAACTAATACAAAAACAAGTATTCCTCTTTCCAAACCCTTGTTCAGATCTCATAAATCAACCTTCTATAATGTTTACACATGTCTCATGATTATCAGTGGAAACACAGACTCTTCTTACTCCTTTCCAGAGGAAATATCCATCCAAGTGTTTGGAAACAGTACTTTTTGGAATCTTTAGGTTCACCATAGTCCATATTTATCATTGTGAGGTCATATTCCCAGAAATAAATATTAAATTTCTATTTAAAATTTTAAGTCCAATTTATCAGGTGACTTATATAAACACCCCCCAATAAGACTGATTCAGGCCAATGCACCTTCAGCAAACAATGTCTTGTTACTCAAAATACAGTAATTAAGGATGTGCTTGTGTTTCTCTGGTGGCTCAGTGGTAAAGAATTTACCTGCCAATGCAGAAGACATAGGCTCAATCCCTGGTTTGGGAAGATCCCATATGCTGCAGAGCAACTAAGCCCATGCACCACAGCTACTGAGGTCTGCACACCTAGAGTCCATGCTCTGCAGCAAGAGAAGCCATGGCAATGAGAAGCCTGAGCACTGCAACCAGAGAAAAAGCCTGAGCAGCAATGAAGATTCAGCACGGCCAAGAAATAAATAAATAAATAAACATTTAAAAAAGTACTCCTATTTTTTGGGGCTCCAAAATCACTGCAGATCATGACCGCAGCCATGAAATTAAAAGATGCTTACTCCTTGGACGAAAAGTTATGACCAACCTGGATAGTATATTGAAAAGCAGAGACATTACTTTGTCGACTAAGGTCTGTCTAGTCAAGGCTATGGTTTTTCCTGTGGTCATGTACGGATGTGAGAGTTGGACTGTGAAGAAGGCTGAGCGCCGAAGAATTGATGGCTTTTGAACTGTGATGTTGGAGAAGACTCTTGAGAGTCCCTTGGACTGCAAGGAGATCCAACCAGTCCATTCTGAAGGAGATCA
>SJYT01024191.1:0-12928 GCA_006410635.1 Cephalophus harveyi | reverse complement strand
ACCCACTCCAGTGTTCTTGCCTGGAGAATCCCAGGGACAGGGGAGCCTGGTGGGCTGCCGTCTATGGGGTCGCACAGAGTTGGACACGACTGAAGTGACTTAGCATAGCATACCATGCTCTGCAAGCAACAGTACTTCTGATTACAAAGCCATACATGTTAGAGAGAATTAATCCACACATGTATATCATCTAAGTAGCCCTTTCAAGCGGAGAAGGCAATGGCACCCCACTCCAGTACTCTTGCCTGGAAAATCCCATGGACGGAGGAGCCTGGTAGGCTGCAGTCCATGGGGTCGCTGAGTCAGACACGACTGAGTGACTTCACTTTGACTTTTCACTTTCATGCATTGGAGAAGGAAATGGCAACCCACTCCAGTGTACTTGCCTGGAGAATCCCAGGGATGGCGGAGCCCAGTGGGCTGCCATCTGTGGGGTCGCACAGAGTCGGACACGACTGAAGCGACTTAGCAGCAGCAGCAGCAGCAGCCCTTTCAAGGGCCAACTATTATCCACAAATCTCGGTCTAATTTTTCTTTACTGGTAGAGGGCAGGCAATGATTAACAGAAACGAAACAGCACTGTTCTGGCTGGCTGATTAGGTTTTATTTATTAGCTAGACTCTGCTTTGTTCACCATGAATAAATTATTGCTGAAGGTTCACATTTATACTTTCCTACTAAAATTGCTGGCTTAGCAAAGTATGCTTGAAATGGTTTCTAAGATCTTGTTCAAATGTGAAATTAAGCTGACATTTCTCAACCTATCTACCAAAGAAGGGGAAACTTAATTAGTAGACTAACTATTAATGAACAGACAATGTAAATTAATTCACTATGTGTGTTCTGCTCTATAACTGGCTTAAAAATTTTCAAGGTAGTATCTAACTCTTATCCTTTGGAACATTCTTCACAGAAGGTATAATATTCATTTTCATTCTGAAATACTCTGTTAACCTTATTGATTCACTAAAAATGATCTAAGAACACTCTAGATTTTTATGATGCTTAAAAGGTTATTCTACAGTCAAGGCTTATAGGTTGATGGCTAATATTCTGGGCTCACTGATGCTATGGTTCTCTGAACAGGATCAGAATTTGTGGGGCTCTAAGTAGATCTCAGTGCTTTTGAGGTGTGTCTGCAGCACATACACAGATATGTACACAGAAAAACAGCATTTCAGGAGAGCTAAATCTATTGACAATTTTTGGTGAATATAGTCAAAGATTTATTAGGTCATTATTTCATAGCTTTATATCTGTCAAAGACTGAGACAAAGGGTATAATTGGGTAGGGCTTTGGGAAATTCATGAAATAGCAAGGCCCCTATCCTCATGGAAATGACCCTTCATGCAGATGCTCTAGTGTCACACTGGGTAGATTTTCATGGCTTTTAAACAAAATTGTTAGGGGAAATACTGACTGAAACACCCACTCTAACTAGGGACAACAATAACCATTTGCATGAGTTATTTTATGACAAAAGTTCCTGGTAAGGAACATGGAACTAACAAGCCACCATCAACTAGACGAATTTGGAAAAATCAAAAGGAGACTCCAGTCCATCTGTCCTACCAACCTCCCAGAATCCTCCTCACTGGAATCTATCTTGGTTGAGCCATGCATGTGCCATCTGGAAGGACCCTGAATCAGAATAACTAGCCAGAGACAACTCAGAAACTAATCCCATCACCATAACAACTGAGACTGGGAGCCACATGGCAGAGCAATTCCTCTGGGTTTCCTGTTCTCCACCTGGGCACCCCTTGCTTTGTCAGCATATGTGCCTCCTTGAACAATTCATTTCAGACTGTTAGACAGGAGCCAACTCTCAGGCCCTGAAAGGGGTCCCCCTTCCTGCAACAAAATGTTGTCTTGGGTTATCTGTTGCCTATTTGGCTCTATGCCATTCCCCATACTCTCCCATACCTCAAAGGCCATGGATGCCTTGGAATTACGTTTATCAGAACTTCTGCCAGCAAGGAACCCAGCTGGATTTCCCCAAAGAAAGGTACTTGTGTGAGACGCAGAAAGCAGAAGAGAAGCCGTAATATTGCTCTACCATCAGCCATCAAGAGGTTTTCCAGTAAAACAGGCCAGCAGCTTTCAAAGTGTGGTTCAAGAAACACTAAAAGTTGCTGAGATCTTCTTGGGGGTCCACATGTTGAAAGTATTTTTATAACCACAACGAGCAACTTCTTAATTCCCCTAAAGCTACTAGCAAGCCTGAGAACTGGCAGTTTTCTCTGACTTCATTTCTTTAGTTCCTTTACATTTTGTAAATTTCTAATTCCCTGTACTAGAGTCCTGCCTCTATGAAATATTTAAAGTGGTTTTTGTTTTCTTGACCAAACCATAATAGGATTGAACTGATGTTCAATATATGACACAATGGATTTATTTTTAATAAATCTTTAAAAATCATATCAAGTAGGAAATCTTCCCCACCTCCATCTCTACTCCCACTATGAATTAGAAGAATCTCCTCTCAAAACATTTCCTATTAAAACTGATGGTCAAAACGCTCAGTTTGTTCTGTTTTAAAATGGCTATTCTATATCCAACATGCTACGGTGCCTTTCAGAGAAAGCTCAAAATTAACTGAAAAGCTTTACAGGCAGGGAACTCTACCAGAGTTCTTGTTGAAATGGATATGAATACTGTAACACATTTTGTTCTAATCCAATACTTACATTCTGAGTTGTTCTATGCTACTTAAAAAAAAACTCCATCTGATTAAAGACAATAGTTTTGATTGTGGAGAAAAAAACCTAAGGCTAGAAAGTGCCAAATTCACCATAACATATTTATTCTTCCCAGGGGGTAATTATATAAGTCTAAAAGTTCATCTCCAAATATCACTCAGATCGTCATCTGATTACATCTGTCATTTGCACAAGGAAGGGTTTTTCTTGGCTTATCAATACCAGTCAGCCTCAGCATATACAGATTCTTAGACATTCTTACCACTCTTGACCCATTTTCTGATAAACCAACCCAATTCAAGCAAAGCTGTTGAGCTGTGAAAACAATAGCTATTTGGGGGAGGGGGGAGTTGGTCTTGATAACCACAACAATACTATCAAGAGGAATCTGCACAATATAGACCTTGATGCCTCATTCATCACATGGTTTCCACCAAAGCTGAATTACAAGAAATGCTGGGTAACTTTAAAAAATAAAAACTAGTTATTGAGGTCTTTTATCCAGTTATTACAGGGAGGGAACACAGCCCCAAATTGGATTAAAGATTTACTGAGTATGATCTTGCCCATCAGAGCAAGACCCAGTTTTCCCCACAGCCAGTCCCGCCCATCAGGAAGCTCTTATCCTCATCCATCAGAGGGCAGACAAAACCACAACCACAGAAAACCAATCAAAATGATCACATGGATCACAGCTTTGTGTAACTTAATGAAACTATGAGCCATGCCATGTAGGGCCACCTAAGACAGACAGGTCATGGTAGAGAATTCCAATAAAACATGGTCCACTGGAGAAGAGAATGCAAATTACATCTGGTCCCATCCCTTCATGGCAAATAGATGGGAAAAAAAATGGAAAATGTGACAGACTATTTTCTTGGGCTCCAAAATCACTGCAGATGGTGACTACAGCCATGAAATTAAAAGACACTTGCTCCTTGGAAGAAAAGCTATGACAAACCTAGACAGCATATTAAAAAGCAGAAACATCACTTTGCCAACAAAGGTCTGTACTGTCAAAGCTATGGTTTTACCAGTAGTCATGTATGGATGTGAGAGTTGGACCATAAAAAAGGCTGAGTGCTGAAGAATTGATGCTTTTGAACTGTGGTGCTGGGGAAGACTCTTGAGAGTCCCTTGGATACCAAGGAGATCAAACCAGTAAATCCTAAAGGATATCAACCCTGAATACTCATTGGAAGGAATGATGCTGAAGCTCCAATAATTTAGCCACCTGATGGAAAGAACTGACTCAATGGAAAAGACCCTGATGCTGGGAAAGATTGAGGGCAGGAGGAGAAGTGGGCAATGGAGGATGAGATCACTGGATGGCATCATCAACTCAATGGACATGAGTTTTAGCAAACTCCGAGAGACAGTGAAAGACAGGGAAGCCTGCTGCAGTTCATGGGGTCATAAAGGGTCGGACACAACTGAATGACTGAACAAAAACATCCAGTTATATTAAACTATTTTCTGTTCTTGCAACAAATATTCCTCTCTTCTGTCTTTGGGAGCATGATGACCCCCTTGCATAAAATATATTAACTAGATCATCTCTCTATGTATCTTTAGCATTGCACACTGCCTACTAACAAATAGGTTCTCAAATAAATATACAAATACATATATGTGTATGTGTTTGTATACATACATATTTTAATAAATAAATAGTATTATCTAAAATGTTACACTCTAATGAGATTCAAAAACAAACAAACAAACAAACAAACAAGCACAGTATCATGTAGCCTAAAAGGAAGATATGCTTATAGATAGGATTAGGAAGGGGCTGACACAAGTCATCTATCTTTTGTTTCAATGGTTTTAAAACATTTATTCTGGTTGGATTACCTAGTGCTTTGAAATATAACACCAAATGAGTTTCTGTTTCCAAATTGTTTTTGAAAACTTATTTTTGTATTTTTATTTTTATCAGTTGTATTGAAGCATAAGTAGTGCACATATGCAAACACACAGTACAGTTTGATAACTTAACTTTTGTAATTAATTAATTAACTTTTGTAACTAATTTTTAAACTTTTGTAACTATATGGAACTACCACAATCAATCAAAATATGTCTCAGGGTATCAGGAGGGATGAGAAGAAAGGATAGCAAAGGAGCAAGAGGAAACTTTTGGGGTGACAAATATGATTAACGCCATATTTAAAATTTTAAATCTTATTTCAAATAGAATATATGTGGTATTTTTGTTCAATCTGTGTCTAGTTTCAGAGTCAAGGGAAAGTCTTAGTGAGTAGCTTGACATTTTGGAAGATTAAAACGAGTTTTCTTTTTCTTTCTTTTCACAAGGCTTAGAATCACATTACGATTTCTAAAATGAATCTTGGGGGGAGGGTGGTTTAGTCATTAAGTTATGTCCAACTCTTACAACTCCATGGACTATAGCCCACCAAGGTTCCCTGTCCATGGGATTTCCCAGACAAGAATACTGGAGCAAGTTGCCATTTCCTTCTCCAGGGGATCTTCCTGACCCAGGGATCAAATCCAGGTCTCCTGCATTGCAGGTGGTCTCCTTACTGACTGAGCCACAAGGGAAGCCCAAAATGAATCTATTCTTCCTTAAAAAGATAATAGTGATCTTGTATCAGATATATGTTCATAGAAAGGACATGAAAGGGGTTAACAAAAATATCCTTGGAGCTTATCCATTTTGTTTCTTGACTTTTATCAGAAGCATGGACAGTAGTTTTGCCTTGGTTAATTTCCTTGATTTTTTTGGCCCTTTCAAGGAGCAGAATATTGCTATTTATATGTCAAGCTTTTAAGCAAAGCGAAAAACATGGTGAGCTCTGTACTTGTCATATTATGGGTTATCAGAAGGAAAGCCTGTGTTTAAGTTGATATTTTCACTAACTTCACTGAAGTGTTTTCCTGATTTAAATAGAATATATTTCGTCTTAGAAGGAATAACCATAGTAAAAGGCCAAATTAGTTTTTTAGGTAGTGATGGGAAATTGATAAAAAAAGAATTCAGGGCCTACTCTAGGCATCAGGAGAGAAGCAGATTCATTCTCTTTCCACAGACAAATGTAAATGGATGGGGAAGGCAAACAAGATATTGATTGTAAGCTGTTAAAAGCATATAAAGTCTCAGAAAAGGACACATCTGCATATAAATAGAACTACACAAGCATCTGACTAAACCCAGATATAAATTATTAAGAGATTATCTACGTCAATCCTCCATTTGGTTAACATGTGAAATATAGATTTATAAATGCTTTTCCTGATAAAGAAGAATTGAATACATATGTACTTATCATACTTCTCCCAGCTCATTTATGGACCAGAATCCCATCTACTCTTTTTGCTCATTTCCTTTTGAAAACATGTCTCAACTCACAGTACAGTCCCAACACTTCACACTGCCCAGTCCCAGCTGAGACACTGAACTCTAATAAAATACTTTCAGAAGGTGACCAGCAATCACTGGACTTCTCCAGTGGCTCAGACGATTAAAAGTCTGCCTGCAGTGAGGGAGACTTGGGTTTAGTCCCTGGGTTGGGAAGATCCCCTGGAGAAGGAAATGACAACCCACTCCGGTATTCTTGCCTGGAAAATCCCATGGACAGAGGAGCCTGGTGGGCTATAGTCCATGGGGTTGCAAAGAGTTGGACATGAGTGAACATGTCCAGCAATCACTAAAAAAATTCCTTACATGTAAATGCTCTGTGCTACTATGAAGCTCTAAGGCATGTTTATATGGATAAGTCTGACTCAATTTTATCATTTTATCTAGGATTTTTAAAAAGATTTTTATGGGGACCATTTTTTGAAAGTCTATATTAAATTTGTTACAATATTGTTTCTGTTTTATGTTTTGGCTTCTTGGCCTTGAGGCATATGGGATCTTAGTTCCCCAACCAGTGATTGAACCTGTTTTCCCTGCCTTGGCAGGTGGATTTTTAAACTAATGGGCCACCAGGGAAGTCCCAGTCTTATCATTTTAGAGGAGCTCATATTAATCTTGGCCTATATGCAGAGTACATCATGAGAAACGCTAGACTGGAAGAAACACAAGCTGGAATCAAGATTGCCGGGAGAAATATCAATAAAAAAAAAAAAAGAAATTGAAAAGTTAAAAGGATCGGGGAGAAAGAAACAGAATTTTCTTTATTCATGTGGTAAGACTGCTCTATCTATATCTGACAGAAAACCCAAGAATCTACAGAAAATTTATTAGCAGTTATCAATTGCTTAGAAAGACTGATGAATGTAAAGATTTTTCATAAAAAATCAACTACATTTCTATACATTAGCAAACAAAAACTATAACTTGAGAGAGAGAGAGAGAGGAAGGGAAAAAGTGAGACAAAGGGACTTTATAGTGACTTAAAAAAAAATGATACTTAGGAACAAATACAAAAAGGGTAAGCATAACCTTTATGGACAAAATAATAAAACATTCAAGAACTGAATTAATGGAGAGCTATTTCATATGCATGGATAAGATGACTGAATATTGTAATAAAGGCATTTTACCCTAAATTAAACCACACACTTAAATGAAATTCTAAATCTCAGGATTGTTATTTTTTTCTTTGTTTTTCAGTTGAATTTCATACATGTTATCTAAAATTTATATAGAAAAGTCCAAGAATATCCACCTCTGTCCTGAAGAATACAGTGGGTTGACTTGTCCAATATTTAACAGTACAGTAATTAAGTAGTATAGCACTGACACAGGAAAAAAAGAGTCCAGAAACAGACCTACTCATATATTGAAAACTGATTTGTGACTGAGCAGGCATTTCAGACCAGCAGAGAGAGAGATCACGCTATTCAATAAACAGCTCTGGAACGAACAGATGCCTTAAATGAAATAAAGTCCGTATCTCATGTTATATACAACAATTAATTTCAGAGAACTACAGCAATTAAATATGCCCAGACAAAAGTTTTTAAATGTTAGAAATAAAGTTAGAAGAATTCTTTAGGAGCTCAGGATAGAGAAGTAATGATGAGGACACAGGGAGGGCTGGCGGCAGAGATCAGCAGACTACGCCAGACCAGAGCACACGGCTGCCGAAAGAAAGGGAACCTCTCAATAGAATCCTAAATCTGTGACAGGCAAATGTCTCCTCCTGGGAACATTTAATATGTCATTTATTTTTTCAAGAAGCCAGAAAGATGACAGGAGATTTTCATCTAATCAAAGACAAAAAGAACAATTAGGCAATAGAGAGCCGGAGCCTAATGTTCTGTAACGTGCAGGTAGGGTCCCTTCCACCCAGCTAGTCAGTGTCCTGGTTATCCCAGCCCAACAGACAACCTAAGCAAGGAATGGGTTGGTGGTGGTTTTAGTTGCTAAGTTGTATCTGACCTTTGCAACCCCACAGACTAGCCCACCAGGCTCCTCTGACCATGGGATTTCCCAGGCAGGAATACTGGAGTGGGTTGCCATTTCCTTCTTGAGGAGATCTTCCTGACCCATGGATTGAACCCCTGTCTCCTTCACTGCAGTCAGAGTCTTTATTGCTGAGCCACCAGGGAAGCCCTAAGCAAGAATAAACAGGAACAAATATGAAGATATTTTCTGGAAGCTAACATAAGATAAAGCAAGTCAGAAACGCACAAAGATTCACTATCTTCCTGTGAAACTTGAAAGTACCTTTCAGTGGTGTGCCCCTTCCTACAAGTTATTGGAAAATATGAAAACAAAACAGCACTGAAATTGCTCATCATTGACAACTGTTTAAACCAGAACATCCTTTACAGCTATACAGCACATGAAGTATTTAGAGTATTGTATATCTGCCCAACCTCTGCTTCCACACTAGACTAAACACTATAGCTGAAATGAGAATTCCGAGAAGAATGTATGTGGTCATTGCCTCAAGTATCTGGGAGCAAAGGAAAACACTTCCCAGAATTAGGACCATATCCCACGGTTTTGGGACTTCCCTGGTAGCTCAGACCATACAGAGTCTGTCTGCAATGCAGGAGACCAGGGTTCAGTCCTTGGGTCGGGAAGATACCCGGGAGTAGGGCATGGCAACCCACTCCAGTATTCTTGCCTGGGAAATCCCATGGACAGAGGAGTCCCACGGGCAACAGTCCATGGGGTTGCAAAGAGTAGGACACAACTGGGTGACTAACACTACTACTATGCCCATAGTTTTTAGGATTGTCCAGGGGGCGAATTGGTAAAGAATCTGCCTGCCAATGAACAAGACTCGCAAGAGACACCAGTCCGATCCCTGGGTTGGGGAGATCCCCTGGAGGAGGAAATGGCAACTCACTCCAGTATTCTTGCCTGGGAAATCCCACGGACAGGGCAGCCTGGCAGGCTACCATCTATGGGATAGCAAAAGAGGTGGACACGACTGAGCACAGTGTCCCTCACCGCCCACCATCCGCTCAAGGTTTTTAAAGCATCAGCCATTCTAACTGGAGGAAGACTAGGATTCTTAAGAAAGGTTCTTCTTGTACTTCGTAAACTCGTAGGGGACATGGATTTGTTTCAAGGGTCTGTGAAGGCCACTATCAATGTCCTCATTCATAAATGGGCTAAGCCTCTGTCATCCCTTTCTCATGGTGTAGTTGCAAGGACCAAGCAAAGCAACACACTGGGGATTTCAACACTGAGACACTGAATAAACATAAGCCGCTACTTGCTGATGGTATGTAAGCTGACTGTTTCTCTGGAAAAGCCTCAAAGATTTCATCATATATTCAAAGGCATTCACAATCCAGAAAAGATGAAGAAACTGTTTTTTAAAAATTCTTGATCTACTGTACAACACAAGGAAAACCCTACTCAATATTCTGTGAAAACCTATATGAGAAAATAAGAAAGAAAGAATATATGTACACATATACCTGAATCACTTTGCTGTACATGAGAAACACAACATCGTAAAGAGACTGACTATACTCCAAGAAAATTAAAATATTAAGGAAACAATAAAAATCCTAAAAAAGTTTCCATATTGATGATGTTACAATAAACACTTTTTTTTCAGCTAATGAAATACCATATATATTTCAGAGAAATATAAGAAATTACTTCAAGACCTAAGATTATAAGGTACCCTGTTTTTCTAACTCAAATGGATAGTTTTTCTCAGTCAAAGAGTGACTGACCTTTATTAATATCAATTATTTTATTTTATTTAAAAAATTAAAGAAAAAAATCTTTTGGGTAAACACAGGGAGCTCAGCTTGGTGCTCTGTGATGACCCAGAGGTGTGAGAATGAGGGGTGAGAGGGAGGCTCAAGAGAAGGGATATATGTATACTTAGGACCGATTCACTTTGTAGTACATTAGAAACTAATACAATGTTGTAAAGCAACTATACCCTCCCCATCCTCCCACCCCCCTCCCCCATACAGAAAAAGCTCCAGGCAGTTCCTAAACCCTAGCATACAGTTCTGAGACGCTGTGGAAGCTGGGCTCCTGGGGATCAACTTGTCTCTTTCATTTTCAAGTGAGGAGGTGAACAAGATTATACTGTATGTTCCCATGGGGTTACTAGTTAAATGTCCTCTTAAATGAACTCCTGATAATTAGGGACCAAGGCTTAATCACTTTATATCCTCTAGCATCACCCATATTACAAGCAAGGCAACTGAATACTAGTGTGTCAAATGAATAATGCATTCACTTTGCATCTGGAGATTTCTATTTAAAGGATTTTTTTCTACTTCATTGTATATATCCATTAGAGGACTATCACACAAGTCAGACTACTTAAACTCACAGACTTAAGCTAGTAGCGTATGCCAGTGATCTGCTATAATTCTGCATGGATGTGTGTGACATCAAGTTGCCTTGTAAATCAACTTGTCACTTGACTTTCATATGCAAGGAACATAGGTTGACTCAAACATAAGGTTACAGTGGATCCAACAAGTACTTGATTCAAAGATGACCACGGTTCCTCTAAGAAGATAAAAGGAAGAGTTAAAGTGTTTAAAATTCAGGGAATGGATCTGGAAAGCAGAAAGACTGGACCACTTGACTGATGACTGACAACTGATATTTTTGCTTCCCTCCTGCCAAACATACTTCCTGGTCCCATTTTGGGAGGGTAGGGTAAGCAGAGTATTAGTCTCAGTTTTCAAGAACTTTTTTTTTTTTTTTAAAGCAACAAGTGTTAATCCTGCAAATATCAGTAGAAAGAACTATTAGTAGGGAATCACTAGAACAAAAATAACTTTCACAGCTACTGGTATCTTCCATCTTTTTCAAGACAGGGTTTAGTTAAAATAAACTAACACTTTCTCAAGCCACAAAAGTTTTCTCAAAACCATCACTAAGGCAGTTTCCTAGTTTCTCTTTACAACACATTCTCATCTCTCTTGAGTCAATTATAACATCTAACGTCACATTTTTGGAAGCTATAATTTTTAGACCATTCTTTCACCATTTTTTTTTTTAATCTTAGCAGGAAAAAACACTTATGAAATCTCTTTTCAAATAGTTTCATTGTAATTTCAGTCTTCTCTCCCTTGCCCTACTTAAAATGTTTCTTTAGCATTCTCCACCCAACCTGTTTCCTAGATATTTGAATGTGTCTGCTCAGTCACTTCAGTTGTGTCCAACTCTGTGTGACCCTAAGTCTGTAGCCTGCCAGGCTCCTCTGTCCATGGGATTCTCCAGGCAAGTATACTGGAGTTAGTTGTCATGCCCTCCTCCAGGGGATCTTGTGGACCCAGGGATTGAACCTGTGTCTCTTATGCCTCCTGCATTGGCAGGCAGGTTCTTTACCACTAGTACCACCTGGGAAGCCCTTAGTTTTCCATTTCTCTAAAGGAAGATCCTAGTCAAAACTTTTAAGGTACATTCCATTTGGATCTCCATTTAACCAAGAATATAGTATACAACATATCCTGAATGCTACTTCTTTGGTTAGATTCAAGACATTTTAGCTCAAAATTTTTGTTTAAAGGATATTAAAAAGGTAAAAAAGCACCCATTCCAAATCAGTGGCATAAATATCATAAACAAAACTTAAAATGCGGGGGAAAAAAGATATTTTGCTTGTCAACTCTAATTGTACTTACCTAGATACAAGAGCAAAGGAATAAAAATAGCAGAGGTGGTGTTTTTACTTTTAAACTTGTTTTAACAGTTGCCATGCCTTTTTTCTTGCTTTTGTTGTTTAAGAAAACAAGTTTATCCCTTTAGCTCCTCCAGAGCATGAAACAAAGAGGCAACATTAGTGCATTCTCGGTTTTATATCTTTCTAAGAAGGGCTCCTGATTAGGTGAAAGAATACAGGACAGAATCTTACAAAAGAGAAGCCTGGGGGCTTGCCTGGGGGCTTACTGGCGAAGAATCCCCCAGCCAATGCTGGAGACATGGGTTTGACCCCTGCTCCGGGAAGATCGCACATGCAGTGGAGCAACTATGCCCGTGAGCTGCAACGAGTGAGCCTGTACTCTAGAGCCCGGGAGCTGCATGTGCCGCAACTACTGAAGTCTGCGCCCTAGAGCCCTTGCTCCTCAACAGAGAGAACCCACTGCAATATGAAACCCACGCACTGCAACTAGAGTAGCTCCCGTTCGCCCCAAGTGGAGAAATGCCCGCACGGCAACAAACACCCAGCACAGCACAAAATAAATGAATAAAAATTATGTATAACAGGGAGAGAATCTTGGGTCCTTGTACTAATTCCACCACTAACAGCTTAATGAGCTTGGGCAAGTGTCTCTTGAAAAGACACTGCCTCAATTTCCCCACTGAGTAGTTGCAAAGACCAAGCAAAGTAATACTTTGGGATATTGGAGATTTCAACACTAGGACATCATATAAACATAAGCTACTGTTGGCTGATGGAGAAGCTTAACAGCATCATTAAAAAAAAAGTCCAAGACACACAAAAAATTCTTTGCAGCATTTTTCACAGTAGACAAGAGGAGAAAGCAGCCTACAACAGATCCCTCAGCATATAAATGGATGAAGAAAATGTGGTCTGTTAACATAATGGAGTATTATTTGGTCTTAAAAAAGAAGGAAGTTGTGTCACATGTTACAAAATGGATAAGCCTTGAGGACACGATGCTGAGTAAAGAAACCAGTCAGAAAAGGATAAATATTGTGGGACTTCTCTGGTGGTCCAGTGGTTAAGAATCTACTTCCCAATACAGGGGATGTAGGCTCAATCCCTGGTCAGAGAACTAAGATCCCACAGGCTATAGGGCTACTGAGATCCAACAAAGCCAAATAAATAATAATTTTTTTTTTTTTTTT
>SJYT01024185.1:57024-119282 GCA_006410635.1 Cephalophus harveyi | reverse complement strand
AGGAAATCAACCCTGAATATTCATTGGAAGGACTGGTGCTGAAGCTGAAGCTCCAATACTTTGGCCACCTGATGGGAAGAAATGACTCATTGGAAAAGACGCTGATGCTGGGAAATATTGAAGGCAGGAGGAGAAGGGGACAAAAGAGGATGAGATGGTTGGATGGCATAACTGACTCAATGGACATGAGTCTGAGCAAACTCCAGGAGATAAGCGAAGGACAGGGAAGTCTGGTGTGCTGCAGTCCATGTGGTCAAATACAGTTGGACCTGACTTAGTGACTGAACAACAACAATGCAGTAATTAGTAATTCAGCTTCTCACAAATTATTTCAGAACACTGGAAAACATCCCAGGTTTGGTTTTAATTAGTAAAGTTAATTTTTTTAGAGCACTATTAAAGTGTGAAAGTTGCTCAGTTGTGTCTGACTCTTTGTGACCCCGTGGACTATACAGTCCATGGAATTCTCCAGGCCAGAATATTAGAGTGGGTAGCCACTCCCTTCACCAGGGGATCTTCCCAACCCAGGGACTGAACCCAGGTCTCTTGAATTGCAGGCGGATTCTTTACCAGCTGAGTCACAAGAGAAGCCAAAGAATACTAGAGTGGGTAGCCTATCCCTTCTCCAGCGGATCTTCCTGACCCGGAAACAAAACTGGGTCTCCTGCATTTACAGCAGTATTAGGGTTATAGCAAAACTGAGCAGAGAAGTCAGTATTTTATTATAAAATATACCGAAGAATGACAGAGTTGTTAGTTTCTCATAATTGTATTTCTGCCAGATTCTTATGTTTAAGAAAAAATGCTATTTCTTAGGAAGAAATAACTTTAAGATTGTTATAGTTCAGTTGTCAAGTACCATAACATTTGAAACCAGCTTTATTCCCTTTAATACATTTTGCCTTCAATTCTGAAATTATCATTACCGTCTTTTTTTTCCCATTCACGTACACCTGATTTGTCTACACTTCAGCTTTTACTTTTGTATCACCATTTAAATATTTTTAGTTATCTATGTATCTAGTTTGTTCATTTCTTTTTTATCCTAATCTTAGTTATAATCTTTTGTATAGAGTCGTGTCCGACTCTTTGTGACCCCGTGGACTATAGCCTACCAAGCTCCTCTGTCCATGGGATTCTCCAGGCAAGAATTCATATCTGAGGTTATTGATATTTCTCCCAGCAATCTTGATTCCAGCTTGTGTTTCTTCCAGTCCAGCGTTTCTCATGATGTACTCTGCATAGAAGTTAAATAAGCAGGGTGACAATATACAGCCTTGACGTACTCCCTAACAGTGAAAGTGAAATCACTCAGTCGTGTCCGACTCTTTGTGACCCCGTGGACTGTAGCCTACCAAGCTCCTCTGTCCATGGGATTCTCCAGGCAAGAATACTGGAGTGGGTTGCCATTTCCTTCTCCAGGGGATCTTCCCGACCCAGGGATCGAAGCCGGGTTTCCCGCATTGGAGGCAGACGCTTTAACCTCTGAGCCACCAGGGAACAATAGCCTTGTTCAAATATACACTTTTGCACCAGGAGGCAGCCTATAGCAGGCACTGGTTGATTCCCCCTCCATCCTTTTCAACCTAGGTGATAAATCTAAGCTAATTATGGTACTTCCATCCCACTTGCTACTAGTTTGTTTGCAACAGCTTTGAAATGTCACATAAAAATTATATACATTTAACAGGTACAACTTGATATACATTGTGAAATGACCACCACAGTCAAGTGAATTAACATATCTAACACCTCTACGTAGTTACTTTGTGTGTATGTGTATGTTAAGAAGATTTAAGATCTATCCTCTTAGCAAATTTCGAGTATGGGCATACCTCAGAGATATTTTGAGTTCAGTTCCAGACAACCGCTGCTGCTGCTGCTGCTGCTGCTGCTGCTACTGCTGCTGCTGCTGCAGCTAAGTCGCTTCAGTCGTGTCCAACTCTGTGCGACCCCATAGACAGCGGCCCACCAGGCTCCCCCGTCCCTGGGATTCTCCAGGCAAGAACACTGGAGTGGGGTGCCATTGCCTTCTCCACCAGACAACCGCAATAAAGCTAATATCACATTAACGTGAGGCATGTGAAGTTTTTGATTCCCAGTGCACATAAAAGTTATATTTACCACTATACTGTAGTCTATTAAGTGTGCAGTAACACTATGTATAAAAAGTAATATGCATACCTTAATTTAAAATATTGCTAAAAAATGCTAACCATCATCTAAGCCTTCAGCAAGTCATAATCTTTCTTGCTGGTGGAGTTTGAAATATTGCAAAAATTATCAAACTGTGACACAGAGACACAGAGACACAAAGTGAGTAAATGCTGTTGGAAAGATGGCCCCAAAAGACTTACTTGCTACAGGGTTGCCACAAAGCTTCAGTTTGTAAAAAACACAGTGTCTGTGAAGCACAATAAAATAAGGTAGGCCTGTGTATAATAAGCAACGTTAACTATTGTCACCATGCTGTACTTTAGATCTCTAGAACTTATTCATCTTGCATAACTGAAACTTTGTACCCTTTGACCAATAATAGCCCTGGTTATTACTAGACAAGGACAGAACTCAGCCAGTCTCAGCTAATAAAACATGAGACAAGAAAGCATAGAGCCCTCACAGATACCTGCAGCAACTTAGAACCATGGGAGGCTTTATGCTGAAGCCAATGCTAAGGACAGTGGAGGAGAAAAAAGAAGAAACTGGTCCTTGATGACATTTTTAGTGACAGTCAACTCTGGTTTAGTCCTTTCCCTACCTCTGAATATCCTATGTAAAAAAATAAATTTTCTTACGGTAGTTTGTTTATTTTCTATTACTTTGCAGCCAAGAGCATCCTACTGTGACACATAGCAAGTGTAATGACGACAATGACATCCTCTAGAATTATAAGCCTAACTGGACTCTCTAGGTTACCATCAGGTCCCCAGTGGGTCATAGCCCCCCAAAGCAGAAAGAGGAATTGGTAGATCCTTGTGCCAGTTACAGGTGCAGGTAAGTGGAAAATAGAAATGCGAAATCAGCTAGAATGGTTATCTCTGGGTTGTGTAAGTGAGGAGGGGAGGTAGGTAAGAAGAATTTTACTTTATGTATTTTAATTTTTTTTTCATGGGCATGTGTCACTTATAACTGAAGTCTTTTTTATTGGTAAAGTATAAAATACAATTTACCAGTTTAACCATTTTTAAGTATATAATTCAGGAACATTAGTACTTTGATACTGTGAAATCATTACCATCATCCATCTCAAGAACTTTTACTGTTTCTCAGAATGAAACTTTGTACCCACTAGAGAGTAACTCCCCATGCTCCTCTACCCTCAGCCCCTGGCAACCACTATTCTACTTTCTATTAATTTGACTAGGTACCACAATTAAGTGGAATCCTACAGTGCTTGTCCCTTTGTGACTGACTTGTCTCACTTAGCATAATGTCTTCAAGGTTCTTCCATGCCCTGCTGCTGCTGCTGCTAAGTCGCTTCTGTCGTGTCCGACTCTGTGCGACCCCATAGACGGCAGCCCGCCAGGCTCCCCCATCCCTGGGATTCTCCAGGCAAGAACACTGGAGTGGGTTGCCATTTCCTTCTCCACTGCATGAAAGTGAAAAGTGAAAGTGAGGTTGCTCAGTCGTGTCTGACTCTTTGCGACCCCTTGGACTGTAGCCCACCAGGCTCCTCCGTCCATGGGATTTTCCAGGCAAGAGTACTGAGTAGGGTGCCATTGCCTTCTCTGCTTCCATGCCCTAGCATCTTTCAATACCTGATCCCTCCTTATGGCTAAATAATATTCCATTGTGTGTACATATCACATTTCATTTATTCACTCATCCATTGATGGACAGTTAGATTACTTCCACCTTTTGGCTATTGTGAATAATGTTGCTGTGAACGTGTAAGTACAAATAAATATTCTATACTAAAAGTTTTTTTATATGTGCAAAATCTAAAAAGATTATACAAATGGACTTATTTGTAAAACAAACAGACTCACAGACTTAGAGAACAAACTTATGGTTGCCGGGGGAAGGAAGAGAGGAAGGGATAGCTAGAAAGTTTGGGACCTACATTACACACCGTTGTATTTAAAATGGATAACCAACAAGGTCCTACTGTATAGCGTAGAGAACTCAGCTCAATGTTATGTGGCAGCCCGGATGGAAGGGGAGTTTGAGGGAGAATGGATACATTTATATGTATAGCTGAGTCCCTTTGCTGTCCACCTGAAACTATCACAACATTGTTAATTGGCTATACTCCATTATAAAATTAGGACTTCCCTGTAGCTCAAATGGTAAAGAACCTGTCTGTGATTCAGGACACCAGAGTTTAACCCCTGGATTGGGAATTTCCTCTGGAGAAGGGAATGGCAATCCACTCCAGTATTCTTGCCTGGAGGATTCCATGGACAGAGAAGCCTGGTGGGCTACAGTCCGTGGGGTCGCAAAGAGTTGGATACGACTGAGCAACTAACACACACACACCAATATAAAATTAAAAATTAAAAGAAAAGCTTTTAAATTAAGCCTATACATGAGGTAGGACAAAACCTAGGGGAAAAAAGTTAGTGAAAGTGTTAACCATGATTGCATTTGTGTGATGAGATTTTTTCATTTTTATCTGCTATAAAGTCATATACTTTTTTTTTAACAAGCATGTATTACTTTAAAGGAAAAAATATAGCTTATTTACAATGTTTTGCTTTTCTTTAAAAAGAAACTTAAAAAGGAAGTTACAATAAACGACAAGGTGCTACTATATAGCATACCAAACTATATCCAATCTCCTGGGATAAACCATAATGGAAAAGAATATTAAGAAAAGAATGAATATATATGTATCACTGAGTCACTGCGCTATACAGCAGAGACCAGCAAAATATCGTAAATGAACTATACTTCAAACAAATAAAAAAGACCAAGAAAAAGTAAAACTGACCTTAGGAACAGAAAAGTTTACACAAGGAAGAGAAGAAACAAAGCAATATTCATGAGTCGCCTATTGTACATGAGGCATGTTAGCAGGCCTTAGTACACGTTTTGGTGTGCTAGAAGCTTCCCATTAGGATCAATCTGTGTGTGTGCGCTCAGTCACTCAGTCATGTCTGACTTTATGAGACCCCATGGACTGTAGCCTGCCAGGTTCCTCTTTCCATGGAGTTTTCCAGGCAAGAATACTGGAGCCGATTGCCATTTTCTACTCCAGGGGATCTCCCTGACCCAGGGATCAAACCCACATCTCCTGCATTGATAGGTGGATTCTTTGTCACTGCATTACCTGGGAAGCCCAATAAGGATCAACACTAACAAGTAAATAAGTAGGCCATTAAGTTCAGAAAAGATGTCATCTGAGACAAATGCTGATCTTCATAGAATATTAACCACTTAGAACACTCACACACTGGCTTGTTCTTATGCCCAGTTGGATAATTTAAAGAGATCATAGCAAATAATCATCAGTAGATATGAAGATGACACCACCCTTATGGCAGAAAGTGAAGAGGAACTAAAAAGCCTCTTGATGAAAGTGAAAGAGGAGAGTGAAAAAGTTGGCTTAAAGCTCAACAATCAGAAAACGAAGATCATGGCAGGGGAAACAGTGGAAACAGTGTCAGACTTTATTTTTTGGGGCTCAAAAATCACCGCAGATGGTGATTGCAGCCATGAAATTAAAAGACGCTTACTCCTTGGAAGGAAAGTTATGACCAACCTAGACAGCATATTAAATAGCAGAGACATTACTTTGCCAACAAAGGTCTAGAATCTACTCAAGGCTATGGTTTTTCCAGTGGTCATGTATGGATGTGAGAGTTGGACTATAAAGAAACCTAAGCACTGAAGAATTGATGCTTTTGAACTGTGGTGTTGGAGAAGACTCTTGAGAGTCCCTTGGACTGCAAGGAGATCCAACCAGTCCATTCTAAAGGAGATCAGTCCTGGGTGTTCATTGGAAGAACTGATTTTGAAGCTGAAACTCCAATATTTTGGCCACCTGATGCGAAGAGCTGACTCATTGGAAAAGACTGTGATGCTGGGAAAAATTGAGGGCAGGAGGAGAAGGGGATGACAGAGGATGAGATGGTTGGATGGCATCACTGACTCGATGGACATGGGTTTGGGTAGACTCCAGGAGTTGGTGATGAACAAGGAGGCTTGGCGTGCTGTGGTTCATGGGGTTGCAAGGAGTCGGACACAACTGAGTGAACTGAACTGAGCCTCCAACATCCCATTAGATCATTGAAATGATCCACGGGATTATCAAAAAAGTGAGAGTGTTCCAGAAAAACATCTACTTCTGCTTTATTGAGTATGCCAAAGCCTTTGACTGTATGGACCACAACAAACTCTGGAAAATTCTTCAAGAGATGGGAATACCAGACCACCTGACCTGACTCCTGAGAAATCTATATGTCAGGAAGCAACAGTTAGAACTGGACATGGAACAACAGACTGGTTCCAAATTGGGAAAGGAGTACATCATATCACCCTGTTTATTTAACTTATATGCAGAGTACATCATGAGAAATGCCGGGCTGGATGAAGCACAAGCTGGAATCAAGACTGCTGGGAGAAATATCAATAACCTCAGATATGCAGATGATACCACTCTTATGGCAGAAAATGAAGAAGGACTAAAGAGCCTCTTGATGAAAGTGAAAGAGGAGAGTGAAAAAGTTGGCTTAAAATGCAACATTCAGAAAACTAAGATCATGGCATCCAGTCCCATCACTTCATTGCAAATAGTGGAGAAACAGTGAGAGACTTTAATACGGGGGGGGCTCCAAAATCATTGCAAATGGTGACTGCAGCCATGAAATTAAAAGATGCTTGCTCCTTGGAAGAAAAGCTATGACCAACCTAGATAGCATATTAAAAAGCAGAGACATCACTTTGCCAACAAAGGTCCATCTAGTCAAAGCTATGATTTTTCCGGTGGTCATGTGTGGATATGAGAGTTGGACCATAAAGAAAGCTGAGCACTGAAGAATTGATGCTTTTGAACTGTGGTATGGGAGAAGACCTGAGTGTCCCTTGGACTGCAAGGAGATCCAACCAGTCCATCCTAAAGGAAAACAGACCTGAAAATTCATTGGAAGGACTGATGTTGAAGCTCAAACTCCAATACTTTGGCCACCTGATGTGAAGAGCTGACTCATTTGAAAAGACCCTGATGCTGGGAAAGATTGAGGGCAGGAGGAGAAGGGGTCAACAGAGGATGAGATGGCTGGATGACATCACCGACTCAATGGACATGAGTTTGGGTAGACTCCGGGAGTTGGTGATGGACAGGGAGGCTTGGCATGCTGTAGCCCACGGGGTCGCGAAGAGTCGGACACAACTGAGCGACTGAACTGAACTGAGCCTAAAAAAGCCCTTGTTTTCTTAGAACTGATTATGTAGTTCCTATTGTGTGAAGGTGAAGGAAGGTGAAGTCACTCAGTCGTGTCCGACTCTTTGTGACCCCGTGGACTGTAGCCTAATAGGCTTCTCTGTCCATGGGATTCTCCAGGCAAGAATACTGGAGTGGATTGCCATTTCCTTCTCCAGGGGATCTTCCCGACCCAGGGATCGAACCCGGGTCTCCCGCATTGGAGGCAGACGCTTTAACCTCTGAGCCACCAGGGAAGCTGTGTATTGTTGTGTAACTACAAAAAAAAAAAAAAAGTTTTAATAGTTAACTTTGCTGATCTCTTTCCTGCTTTTTTTGAACACTTAGCTTGCCTTCTACTCTGTAACAAGGCTTTTGGTGTTTCATGCCCCTAGGTCCCTAATAGATGTATCTTCCCCTCAAAGAAAAATTATTCTGAATGTCTTGCCATGAAAAGGATTACTTGAAAACAATCATTCTGTAAAGAAGATAAATTTCACAGTTCCCTGTCTACCACTGGACAGTGTGATAGGAGGAAAGATTCTTCCCCATCATAACAGGAACCAAATTCAGTTTCTTCCTGATGGCAACTGAAAAACTGAGCCAAATGTAGAGCAGAATACTTAAATCAGCAGACAACATCATCAGCCTGCAGCCACCTTCCCTTAGCTCACATCCCACCAGTGTAAGAAAATAAAAGGAAAAATGTTTAAAATCCTATGTACTAAATGAACTTACAAGAATACTTTTGAGAAACTTGACTCAAAACTGAAACTTGCTAAATTGAGTCACCTTTTGTCACCTGTTAAAACAGTGGTTCGTATACTGGCTGCTCCTTCATAGGCTGGTTGAAGTCTCCTAAGTGGTTCTGACTTTGAGGGACTTACTTTCATCCTTGTCTACTTTTTCTTCTCACCTCCTTATGTAAATCCAGATGAAGAAAATGATGCAAAACAACTGCCTATATTCATTCTGTAGGCGGTAGCTGCCTTCCAGATGGCCACCTGAAGATTCGTAGAAACATATTGTCTGTTCAGCTGCACAAAATATAAAACCCAGCCAAATATGCATAGGGTGGTTATAGTGTCCAGGAACCATTCTGTGCTGGGGATACATTGGTGTAAAAAGAAGTTCCTGCCCTCACAAAGCTTTTGTTTTAGTGAGAAGAAAGAAGCAATACATAAGTAAAATATACACTATGTCAAGTAGTTTAAAAAAAAAAGTGCTATAGGAAAAAAATAAGAATAGGGAGTGTCAAGACTAGGGGAGATCTGTGATTTTAAAATAGAAGGATAAAGGAAGGGCATCAAGAAAAGTTGTGAACATTTGAGCAAAGACCAGAATGAGAAGGAAAAATCCTATGGAACATGGGGAAAGAGCTTTCCAAGCAGAGGAATATTTACTGCAAAGTCCCTTAGGCAGGAACATGCCGGAACTGTTCAAGAAACACCAAGAAGGCCAGCATCCCTGGGGCAGAGTGAAGACTTCAGCACAAAACTGGCTCCCTCTCACCCCTTCTCTGCTGAGTCTGAATGTTCCATCAGAAAATTTTCTCCTCTAAGAATCAAAACTCTGTAGATTAAAAAACCTCTAAACTACTAAAGCGGAGAAGGCAATGGCATCCCACTCCAGTACTCTTGCCTGGAAACTCCCATGGACAGAGGAGCCTGGTAGGCTGAAGTCCATGGGGTCGCTGAGTCAGACATGACTGAACGACTTCACTTTCACTTTTCACTTTCATGCATTGGAGAAGGAAATGGCAACCCACTCCAGTGTTCTTGCCTGGAGAATCCCAGGGATGGCGGAGTCCAGTGGGCTGCCATCTGTGGAGTTGCACAGAGTCGGACATGACTGAAGCAACTTTGCAGCAGCAGCAGCAAACTACTAAAGAGGAAGGCCTCAAGTCCATGTTAAGGGATGGTGAAGCTCTACTGAAATGGGCAACAAAATAAAACACATATTAGGCTTAGCCTCCAAGGAGAAAATATTTAAATGGATCAAAATCACTCTGAACTAAGGGGAAGGAATAGGAGCAGGAATTGACATACACTGAAAGCCATAAACTTGGGCACCACTGAACTTGTGAATATGGGTTTTATGGACATCAAAGAGGAGAGCCCAAAAGCTAAGATTAGTTCCAATTTTACTGATGAGAAAATTTAGACTGAGAGCATTTAAATAATAGCTGATAAATAGAATTCAAATTTGAATTCAAGTCTGAATATATTTAAAGTTTTTGCTTTTCTTCCTGTAACACTGCCTTGGTTCAAAAGGTCCTTAGCATTCACAACAGAAAATTCCCCTGTGAGAGGAATCATGAAACAAACACTACTAATTAATTATTTCAGATTAATGAAGTCTTATCTGGTCTCACCTGATACCCCACCCCTCCTATTATGGGACTCCAAAGAGATTAAGTGATTTTCCAAGGTCAAGGACTGGCCATGTAAGTTGCTTTGGACACAGGAATGGTTGCTAGGTGGGAGAGCCGGAAGGTCTCACTGAGCCGTGCAGGGCACTGAGCCTGAAGAAAGAAGTTTCCAGCCCAGTTCTCAGTAAGTGTGTGCTCTGGGAAACCCTGAAACTTACCTGGACTTCCGTTTCCTCATCTTCAAAGTAGAGGATCTTGGGTGATGATTAAATGAGAGTTCAGACAATGAACGTATCACATGATTTCCATAAGATAGATTTTTCACCTCTGTAACTGTTTCTATAGTCATGATTCTAAAGTGAGAGACAGACACTGAGAGGGAGACAGACAGAGGTCTCTAACATGCCCCTATCCTCTTCCACCACCACCACTAGAAGTAGGTCAGACTGGGACCCCACCCTCTTCCAGCACCACTACTAGTAGGCCGCACTGGGCCCAACTGGGGCTTTCCCATAGTAAAGAATTCACCAGTGCAGGAGATGTAAGAGTTGTGGGTTTGATCACTGGGTCAGGGAGATCCCCTGGAATAGGAAGTGGCAATCCACTCCGGTATTCTTGCCTGGAAAATTCCATGGACAGAGAAGCCTGTTAGGTTACAGTCTGTGGAGTCTCAAAGAGTTCAACACGACTGAACATGCACACATACAGGGCCCACACACAATAAGTAAGCCTAGGCAGAGAGTGAGGTGAGGTGAAGTCGCTCAGTCGTGTCCGACTCTTTGCGATCCCGTGGACTGTAATCTACCAGGCTTCTCTGTCAATGGGATTCTCCAGGCAAGAATACTGGAGTGGATTGCCATTTCCTTCTCCAGGGGATCTTCCCGACCCAGGGATCGAACCCGGGTCTCCCGCATTGGAGGCAGACGCTTTAACCTCTGAGCCACCAGGGAAGCCAGTACCAGGGCCATTCTCTGTGTCCAACCTCGGTTCTCCCTGGTCAATGCTGTATTTGTCAGTTACTTCCACAGAAATGATGCATCACACAGTAACTCATGGATCTGTGGTTCAGCTCCATTCCTGTGTCCAAAGCAACTTACATGGCCAAGTCCTTATCAAAGTTGGTGGGGGTGGGGGTGAGAAGAAGAAACATTTTACCAGTTCAAGTCTTCCCATGCTCCAATGCATGTATGTGGTTTATCCCTAGCTATGTAGTTGAGACAATGTGCCTATAGCACCAGTGAAAAGATACTGATTATCATTTAATTTGCATATTTAGGGGCTTCTTGAGATTTTATCTTCTTGTAGATCTAAAGGATCCCTGACTTACCCAGAGGCAGAGAAAACAAGACATCAGCTGTGTACCCAAGAGAAAGATAGAAAGAAAGAGCTCCTGAGGCATTGATTTGCAGCTGACACAGCTGAGAACCTTGGGTGTGAACTCTTACTTGTTAACAAGAAAGAAACTGAGCTAGAACAGCAATGATGAACCCCATCTGTTAAGGTTCTGTTTTCTTCCCCGAGTAACTGGCTCAGGATTAGGCCAGATAGGGAAGGAATCTGATCAAGAATAGAAATTTAAGTTATCAGATTCTCCACAATTAAGTCAGAACCTTCCAGAAAGAACCTCTCACAAGCAGTGGTCCTAGGCACCTAATTCTGAAAACAAGGGCTAAATACCTGTTATTCTAAATAGTTCAAGAGCTTTTACAGAAAAAAAAAAAAAAATACAGTTGACCTGGTCGTATGACACAGATTTGAACTGTGAGTGTCCACTTAGATGAGAATTTTTTCAATAATAAATACTATAAGTACTACACAATTCCAGGTTGGTTGAAAGTGTGAATGCAGAATCTAGGATACAAAGGAACCATGGATGTTGAGAAATTCTGTATATGGGGACTGTTTGTTACATGTGGATTACCACTGTGAGGAGGGCCGGCACCCCAGCCACCAGTGGTCCTTCAAGCCTCAACTGTATTGCTATTACATACTGTTTCACCAAAAAACATCTTATACAGGAAATCATCTTTCTTGCATCCCATTCATTTGCTGCTGCTGCTGCTGCTAAATCACTTCAGTCGTGTCCGACTCTGTGCGACCCCATAGACGGCAGCCCAGCAGGCTCCTCTGTCCATGGGATTTTCCAGGCAAGAGTACTGGAGTGGGGTGCCAATGCCTTCTCCAAGTTTCTGTTAAGAGAATTGAAAACAGATACATTTTCGAAGGTCTGTCAGAATTGCAGTTGAGGACTGTTACTTCCTTGGTGTCCTGTTTCACAGTGAAACACCTTGCCTAATACCAGAGTGTCTGTCCTGAGGCTACCTTTAAAGAGCAGTTTTGTGGGAAAGAATCAGATACTTTACATCCCCTTCTTTTTCACCAAAGGGACAGAGATCCTGAGTGTTTCCGGCCACTTCCGGCAGCCTCTCTAAGCATTAAAAAGAGAAAGAAAGAAAGACCCTGCTTTGTGAAATATGGCAGAGTGTGAGTGTGAACTGGAAAGGGCCTGCCAGCAGCCGTTTCCCTTCAAGTGCTGCGCTCTTGTGGACCCCGTTGTTCCGTCAGAAGTTGTAATCTGTCGCCATCTGGCGGTCCCTCCGTCGTCGTCGTGTTGGAAATAGCGAGAACTGGGCCTCTTAAAATGTGCACAAGATTTGCCCCGAATACAAATTACTCTATCCTCTTTGATTAATTTCTTTATTATTAGAATATTTTCACCTTCAGAAAGGGACCATGTGACCATTATTTGAGGAACTCACCACTGTTCTTCAGAAGAAAAGGTTGTAATTTCCGGAGTCCTCTCGGCTGCGTTCAATTCCGGCTGGAATTCTCTTTTCGCTTGCCACAATTTTTAACCCTTTCCTGTCTTTCAGGGGTGAGTGTGAGTGTCTTCTAGGGGTGCCTGTTGTGGGTAGGGGTGTCGATTTAGCTATAGTTCCCAAGGAAAGTCCAGAATGAACTATCTTTAAAGTACACAATCACACCGAATTCGCTCCCACTTAAGAAAAGCTGAGTGTACGGTTAACAACGCCTCCCACAGCCCTCGTCTCGGGAGACAGACGTTTAAACGGTGAGCACTGCCATTTCCCCCCCTCTTTTTCGGTCATAAATTAGATGTTTAAAATAGACCTTAACGAGCAGGAAAAAATGAATTCACAATGTGGCTCCAAAATTACCTTTTCTTAAGGCTAAAAATGCTAAATGCGTCAAAAAAAAAAAAAAAAGATTGACGTTTCATATTTACTCACCTTGACGTGGACCATATTTTACTCATAAAAATCTCCCCCGCAGCCCATTCGGGTGCCCCTTCCACTCCTTACTTCACCCACTCCTTTTTTTCCTTTGCCGAAAGGTTTGGCTCCAAATCCACTTGGAGTATCTTTAAACCTCCCAGAGAAGGGGCACTGTGGGCGGAGGGTCATGTTCCCAAGCCCCAGGCATCCTTGACCTAAAGGAAAGTTATCTTCTGAAGACACAGTCGAGAAGCCGGAGCTGCAGGCTAGCAAAACCTCCACGCCCGGAAGAGAGAGACCAGAGGGGTCGCACTCGCCGCCTCTTTTTTCTGCCTCTGAGCATCTTGTTCCCATTTCTTCAAAGTGCTAAACCTTAGATCAAACGCAAACGAAACAGCTGGGCGGATACCACTCCCTTCCCAGCCACCCCTCACCACCGGTTCGAGTCCCTAGAGAGGATATCTTTTTACCACCCCCATTATCCAAAACATCTTCCCCCGGGAGTATAAAAGATAAAAAGAAGAGTGGAAAAATATAAACAAAAATATAAATCCCAAATATTCTGAAGAGTCAAAAGACAACCACAACCACCCTCCTTGCATATTCTCACTGGGGAGGCAAGAAGGGGGCGAGGTACTCCATCACCGCCACCACCATCCCGCCCCAACAGGGGAAAACAAACCCAGCATTTACTGCCCGGAGGCGGATGGTGCGAGGGAGGCGGGTTTGCTAAATACTGGTGACCTAAACCGATTAACTTGAGGCGTCGGCGTCCAAATCGTGGGCTCTGTCCTTGGTGCTGAAAGAGCCGTGCCCTACGTCCGAACTCGCTGTGCTGAAACTGTGAAACTCTGGGCCCTCTGTTCTTCACCATCTCCGCTGAGCCCAAGACCGTGGGTTGGATTGGAAGATAATTGGAAACCAAACCAAACCCATGAAGTCCCCAAGACTGTTTCTCTCCCCTCCTAACTGGAATGTCCATGAATGCAGGGATAATATAAGTTGCCAAGACAGTGTAAGTTCCCTGAAAACAGCGCCTGACACCAAGCATGTGATTAATAAACATTTAACATATTACTTACTAATATCATATTAAACATTTTAAAATTAAGGACAAGCAGGAGCCTTCATTCCTCCCTTCCCTCTATATAAAGGAGAAAGGGAGGGATATCCGTGCAGCTGGACGGACTCAGCTTTAATTTGCTATACACAGTCCTGTAGATTTCTTTCTCCGGAGAGATTATTTATTGGCTAAAACGTTAGAGGTGAGTTTTGGACACAGAAATCAGAAGAGGGAGTGGTTGGAAGTGTCTGATGCCACAGGTGAAGGTAAATAAATCTTCCATTCTGGGGAATCTCGGGTCTTCGGAGAAGGTGGAAGGGACAGAAGGTGAGCAGGCGTCTTCCTGGTACAGCACACCCTGAGAGGAGCCTCCTCCGGCTGGCCTCCTAGCCCCAGCGCATCTTGAATGATTTATCACTAGCACCCGGGTCCTTGATTGGCGCAACCATTTCCTTTAGAGAGACCTGAGGAGGGGGCGTGGGTGGAATTCCTAGCCTTTTTTCTAAGTAAACTGCGTTTTTCAAGCGTGGCAGAGAAGCTGCGCGGTGCGCGGTTTGGAGGGTTTTTTCCTGCGCGGAGTGGGCACGCCCACCTGCCCAGTCCTGAGCTCTGGGACCCGGAGTTGCAGTGACCTACGCCCGCCCTTCTGCATGCTCTTCCGTCTTTAAAAAATGCCCCAGGTCTTGCTGTAAGATTGAGAAAGGGCAACAGTATTTTCTTTAGTATCAAGGGCAACGCGGTTATTTCAAACCTCACAACGAGAACCCTCTTACTAAATCGGACTGTATCTTCTCAGGCGGAAGGGCGGAATCTTCGGTCTCCCTTATGGAATTTTCAGTGCTTTGTAAGATTTTCGGCATTCCCACTGTGTAATGGTGAAAGGCAATAAGACATTCAGAGAGAAGAATCAGGATTCCGGTGGGCTAGCAAGGTCGAAGAAGTGTCCATAAATAACCCCTGCCTGCAGCATCGCAACAACAAAATCAGTGTGAAAACGAGGAAAGAAATCACTGGTTACAGTGTGTCACCCAGACACAATGATCAACTCTGTTTTGCCCTAAAGAAAAAGAAACTGGGGTGGAGGAAAGAGCACACCATAAATTAGAGACGAGGGTGCCAGAGGGTTGGCTTGAAAAGGCGGGAGAATAACAGCCACGCCAGCTCCTCCAGGTGTTGACCCTGGGGGCCAGGAAAGACCCGGCCAGCACAGGGCCTCTCGCTCTCTGGCCGCCTGGCGCCATCTGGTGGAAATTTTTCCGTGAACGCCTTTTTACCGCGAGGGGCTTTCAGAACGCGGCAGTTCGTTCAATCCGCCTAAATATTGCAAAAAGAGAATCCTTAAACAGCGTGAGACGAAGGGAGAGTGGAGGGGTGCGGGCCTGGGCAGAGATGGCCGGGCTATGCTCGGATTCCCCTTGTGTGTGGAGCGGCGCTCGTGCGTGTTATTAACCTTCAGATGTGATCAATCAGGAGGACTCCTTTCCCCATCACCAAGGGAACCGAAGCTAGGAGGGAGGGAATAGTGGGTTGGAAATCGGACCCTTTTCTCTACGGAGGCACTCGGTAGTGTGCTCCGGTGGAGTACTTGGGGAAGCTCCGAGCAGGATGAGAAAACTGAAGTGAAAAAGAGATGGAGTCCTCTACGGGTCTGCGAGTTCTCTCCTCATCTCTGCGTCCTTTGCTTTTACAACAATCCTGGCTCAGTAGAGAGCCAACAAGGACATGACCCAGGGAGCGGTTTCCGCTCAAGGAGGCATCAGAGAGCTGGGGGAGCCTCGGGGCAAGTAACTGAGGCAAAGCTACAGCTCTTGTCTTCTCGAGGATATGGTAATGGGAGAGAGGAAAGGGAGGGAGAAGCACTCAGCGAGGCAGAATTCTTTATAGAATTTCTCTTTTCCTTCTCCTTACCCGACCCTCTGCCTAGCTCAAAAAACAGCGTTTTGAGTACGTTCTGGATTACTCACAGGGCTTTTTCTTTTCTTTTTTCCGGGTGCAAACCCGTGATCTGGGTTTATAATCGCCCTATAAAGCTCCAGAGGCGGTCAGGCACCTGCAAGGAGCCCCGCCGCTCTGCCCACGAGCTGCCCCCGCGAGCAGCGGCCTCGTGATTCCCCTGCTGAGCCGGTCCCCGCCTCCCCACTCCGCCTCCGCCTCCCCCAAAGCCAAGCAGCCGTCTCTTCGGAACGCTCTCCTCTCTTCCAGGAGCTCGCGTGCGGGACGGTGCTAGCAAAAGAGAGGCTGCAGCTGGAGGTGACGCCGGGCAGATTACGCCTGAGGCAGAGCCGAGCGGAGCCGGGCAGATCGCTGGGCGCTACGCAGAAGAGCGGCAGGAGCGCGCGACTTGCTATTTCCCAGCCTAGGTGGGTACGCGCGCAACCTCCGGGACCTTCCCAGTGCCCAGCCGCGACTGTTCAGCTGGGTCCTGTTCAGCCGTGGTTTCATGGCCAATCCCCACCCCTAGAGTCTGTCATCTACCCTCCTGAACCGAGAGCATCCCGCCCGCCCCAGTCTTGGCTCCCGGTTCCTGCACGATGCAGAGGCCTCAGCCTTCTCAATTATTCTATCCCCATCAGCGAGATTCATGCCCCGAGGACGCACAGGGGCTGAGGCTCACGCAGAAGTGGAGCGAGAGCGATTTTCTCCTTCGCTTCCCGGCTGCGAGCACCGGTCTCACCAATGGGCTCCTGGCCAGCAGCAGCCGAAGGCGCGACTCAGAGCGGTAACCTGTTACTTCCCCAGAAACCGCTGCCTCCCAGCTGCCTACGTTGCTGTGCGAGTGCGCGCGCGGGGATAGGTGTGCGGGTCCTATGGAGAGTGTGGAGGCGGTGGCCTGCGGGCGCTATTCTGCAGGCTCTTGTATCTACCCAGCTTTGCCCTCACTCTCTGTTTCCTGGCCTTCGGAAGCCATCGCACCAATGCTGAGCGCGAAGCAGGGACGCCGCGCACCTATCCTTCTCTGCCGCCTCCCGCGCGCTGGGCGCAAGTTGGTTTCCCCGGTGATGTTCCCCTTGCCTCCCTCACCCTCCCCGGGTCTGTACAGCGAGAAATCCGGGATGGAGGGGAAATACAGAAACAAGGACGGAGCCCTGTTCTTGGCTTCGAAATGGCTTAAAGCGGGTAGGGCAAGAGGGAGACGAGCGAGGTTCCGACTCGCTGCTTTCCGGCTGTCTGGAGTACAAGGTGACTGTATATCCTCCCCAGCCAAATCCGAAGGAGACCGTGAACACACGAACCCCTTTTTCTCCTCTCACCTTGTCTCACCAAAGTCCCCGTTCCCCGGAGCAGTTAGCCTCCTTCTTTTCAGGGAATTAGCCAGACACAACAACGGGAACCAGACACCGAACCAGACGTGCCCGCCCTGTGCGCCCTCCTCCCGCTCATACCCCGCCCCTCCCGCCTGCCCGCCAGCCCGCTGCTGAGACCCAATAGGGCTTGTCATGGCTGGGCTGGAAAATCGCGCACTGAGTCTCCCTAGCCCTCCTAGCCCAGCCGCCCGAACCCGCGCGACCTGCACTGGCCTTGGGTTCCCCTAGTCTCAGCGCTGCGCTCCAGGTCGCGCCACCGCGCCGCCAGACTGGAGAGGAGCCCGAGGCTACGTTGCGAGCGTCCGAATCCCAGAGCTCGCGTGCACGTCTCCTCCCCTAGTTCCCAGCGTGGCGCTCCCCCAACCCAGCCCGCCAGCTGCCCTTCCTTTCGCCTCTCCCTAGCCCAGACTTCAGCGGGAGCGTCCGCGCCCCCCGCGCGCCTGGACCCCGGAAGCCCTCCCCATACAGCTCTCGAATCTCTTTGCAGCCTTTTCTAGTGCCCGACCGGCCGAGGACCCCGGACAGCAGAGGCCTCGGGACGACCGAGCTGATGGCGTCTTCGACCCCTTCTTCGTCCGCAACCTCCTCGAACGCGGGAGCGGACCCCAATACTACCAACCTGCGCCCCACAAGTAGGTCCTGCTCCAGTTTCCTATCAAATGTAGGAAAGAAGGGGGCGCTGGGACCTGAAGAGTCTGCGCTGGCGTAAAGGGAAGGGGGAGCACGGAGATGATGGAGGCTAGAAAGAAATGGGGCCCTGACCCAGGTCCCAACCAGAGGTCGTTCGACTGCCAGGGATGCTAGGTGATTCCAGGGCGCTAAGAGAGTGGGAACCACACAGGGTCGGAGCGGCGGCGATCTTTCGCTGCGGGTGAAGGACGCGCGGTGAGAGTGTTGTTTTTGTTGTGTTGTGTGTGGTTTCTTTGCTAGGTGAGACGACCAGGGTCGGTGCACGGGTGGTGTGAGGAGCTGGGAGACTCAGCGGGAATAGAGTTTTCTATCTCCAGATTTCGTTGAGCCGAGATCTGACCCCTCCCCCTCCGTCTTTCCCCCTGGAAGTCTATAATCAGCGGAAATTTAGACGTTAATTGCAGCTTTTAGAAAACTCGGGGTCCCTAATTGCTCCAAATTTGCGTCGAGCTATTGACGAGTGAGGGAGAAGCCAGTGGCGAAAAAGGAGCATAAAACGTTCTGAGATTAAGCCTCGACATTTTGGACAATTAATTACATTTCAAAAAAAAAAAAAAAAAAAAAAGTGGGCCGTATTCTGAGTGGCAAGAAGTGGGGAACAAGGAGGAGCCCTCCGTCCCAGGGCAGACGGAGAGAGCCTCTCTTTTTTCCAGGGCAGGAGACCTGTCAGCAGTGGACACCTCCCAAAGAGTGAAAGGGGGAACCAGATAAAAGGTGGCGGGAAGATTAATGTTTCCCCATCCCTAGCTCGGTGTGCCTCCTCAACCCATTTGTAGAATCTAGGCTTAATTTGGATTGATTTCCTACCTCTTTGTAGAGGTGGGAAGATGAAGAAATTGTTTTCCGTTTTCCACTTTAGATTGAGATGGTCTCCCTCCAAATCTATCAGCTCCAGAGAGTAAGGGCCCCAAAATTTCTGTATAAAAAGGGGGCTTAAGGGTGGTACTGTGATCGGAAAGAGGGCTCATTGCTTCACTTTTACGGCACTTTCTATAAGCTTGAGAAAGCATCAATTGTTCTCAACAAGGAAGGTTGGCAGGGGGCGGAGGAGGGAGTGGTCAGGTAAGCCCTTTATCCTACCCATAGGTACTGCCCTTGGCTTCTTGGCAGGAGACCTCCTCTTAAATTTTTAGACTGCTTTCCAGTTCCCTTCGCAGCTCTGATGCCCCACCCCCAGGGAAGCTAGAATTACCCACACAATAAAGGACTCAAGAGAGCCGCCAGCCTTGGTGGCTCGTGAGCTGCACACTGGCCACCAGAGCTGCTCGGAGGCCTTAGTGCCTTTGTCTGTTGCTGAGGCACAGACGGATTTCTTTTCCAGTTCTCTCCACATTTCCCACCCCTTTTCTGCTGCCTTGGCAAGGGTGAGTATCCATAGTATTCATCCACCTTCGAGTCCTGCACCCCCATCATACCCCTACTTCCCAGAGGCAGCCCCCAGTGGAGCCCGTGTGCCCAAACCCAGGTCCAGACCCAGTAGAGGCACTGACCTGAGTTCGTTCATGGCCTGGAGGTCACGACCGGAATTCGCCAAGGCAGAGGGAAGATCCTGAAACACAGGTTCTGAGAAGCACCTGTCTTGTTTCCCGCCCCAACAGCCCAGCTGTGGTGAGCATCCCAGGCTGCACTCACTCACCTGGCTCTCTACCTACTCTCGCCTGCCCAGCTGGCTCTGCTTCTCTGCTCCTCCAAGGTCTCCTGGGAAGTGGCTTTGCTTAATTCACACAATCTTACACAACCTCTTATTGCAGCGACCCCGCCTCTTCGCCCTAGACCACTGTCTTCCCTACATCAAAGGGGCTCTCTCACTTCCTCTTCCCATCTCACTCCCTTTCTTTCACTGTAATCCCCAGCTCTAAAGGCAGTGCGATGGGTCTGAACTTGAAGCCATAGCTGAGTGACCTTGGAAAACTCTCCTCACCTCTCTGAGCCTCACTTATTATTTGTAAAAAATGAGTCTTAAGATTAACACTCCTCTTGCTTCATAGGGTTATGAGGATTAGGTGGGATGACGTTTAAAGTGAAAGCACTGTGGAAATAGCACTTTACCCTAAAGGTGTTGTAACTGGGGTTTAGCTTTCGCACTGATTTACTGTCTGATGCAGGAACTCCATCTGTGACACGCTGTCTCTCTGACATCGGGCGAGTTCCTCTCCCCGCTGAGGCTCTGTTGTGCCTCGGGTTTAATGGATGTCACTCTCCTTATCGCAGCCAACATTCGCGCCGGGCTGAAGGCACCGGCCAGGACGGGGTGGGGGATGGGAGGGACTAGAGACGCCTTGCTATGAGGAATCTGAGGACAATTTCTCGCTAGGCCCACCACACCAGGTCGCATGCGGGCTCTTCGGGCACCCCTGTACTCCTAGATGGGAGCTGAACCCTGAAGGCAGGATAGACATTGTGGAGTCTGAGAATACGGCAGCTCCTGGGTCCCCGATTTAAATCGACCTCGAGAAAAAGTGTCTGATTCCCTTTACGTCTCGAGATGCCGGAGGGGAGGGTTAATGAGGGGCAGGTTAGGAAGAAGGGGCAGGGAGGAAGACCCCAGGCGCACTATTTTCTTACTGACTCCCCCAGTCCCCCTGAAGAGCAGCCAAGCGAGCCCGATCATCTAGTCAAATACTATTTTTCACCCAATTAATTCCTGAACTCTTCCGCGACCCCATTTCATGCCAGTTTATTTTAAGCTGCCACTCGGCTGGAGACCCGCCAAGAAATTATGAGACGCGTTGGTCCCAGATGTCTCTTGTGTTCCCTTTCCTGGCTGCTGTGGTCGCCCTTCGGGCAGAGACCAGGGGGCAGGGCCGGCGGGTGGGTGCTGGGCAAGTGAGGAGCCAGCCCTGTCCCGCTCCGCGACCCTTCGGCGGCTACCCGACTTGAGTGGCTGGGGTCGCTTGGAGGCCCAGCAGAGCGCGGGGCGCGCGGCCTCTCAGAGACACTGTTCGCTATCTGAAGGAGACTCGGAAAGGGACTGTGGTGGGTTCTCTGAGGGCACGAGTCTCTCTATCAGCCCAAAGGTCAGACTCTTAGCTCGTTGGGGAAAGAGCTATTTAATGAGGCGCACTGGCAAAGACCTGCCCCCACCCTCCCCGGAACACCTTTGCCTTCGACCGGGTCCCAGACTGTCCGAGCCTCACTGAACGCGCGTCTCTTGCTTTCTAGCGTATGACACCTGGTGCGGCGTGGCCCATGGATGCACCAGAAAACTGGGGCTGAAGATCTGCGGTGAGTGAAAGGGCCCACTGGGCCCCAAAGGGCTTCGGGGCGAGCTGGTTTGGCGGGTTTGGGAGAGTGGGATGTAAGCGGAAGGGAACCCTGGCTTCTGAATGTTTTCGGAAGTGTCTACAGCCCCGACGCCGGGCGGAGACGCTCCTCTGCCGGTCTTGACCTTCCTCTGCCCTCTCCTGACCCGTTCCCAAGGGATCTTTTCCGCTAGGGTCCAGGGTTCAGGGCTCCCCTGGCTGGGCACGAGCACAGCGCCCCAGTACCTCAGCCTCGCTCTTCGTGCCCCGCGCTGGGGCAGTTCTGGCGGAGCGCTCGGCCTGTGTGTCGCGAAGGTGGAGTAGAAAGATCTGGCTTTCCTGGAGAGTAGGCCCAAGGCGAGATACACGGCTAAGACGGTGGCTAACGCGTCGTACCTCTTCCCCTTCCACTACTGCGGGTTGAAAGTGGGCTTCTCGGTTGGACATTTTTGCCCCGAGATGTCAAAACGCATTCAGATTGCGTTCTTTGAGGCCTTGGAGGCCAAAAGAAAGGATTGCCTACAGCCCTAGGTGGCCTGCCTGGAGGAGGTGCGGGCAGTGCAAGCTAGAGGTTTGGCGGAGCTTGCCCTTGAAGGGAGAGGCGGGAAGGCAAAGGGGGCCAAGGGGGCGAGGGGCCGCAAGAGGAAGAGGGGGTGTCGGGCACGATTCGTCAGAGAGGAAGGAACAATAGATCTGAGAGCTGGAGGGAGGAAAGAACAGCTCTCCAGAGACGTGAGAATCTGAAATGAAAACGCCCAAGGGGGTGTGACTTTTATTTTTATTTTTTTAAGGAAAAAAAGATTTGTTCGAAGGGACACAGCGAGTGGCTCCGGCGGAATAATGAGGACTTGCTTTCCTTGATACATTTCACCGTCTAAAATCTCTAGCCTTATCGGGCCCAGAAAATACGGACGTCCCCGGGCAGGGGCTGGAGAGGCGGGGGAAGATTAACGAGGAGCTTATTAAAAGGCAGCCCCTCAGCTGCTGCGCTCGGGAGATAGCGGCGGCGCAGGCGTGGGCGCGCGCCCACCCAGCCCCGCGAGCAGGCCGGCGAGCCCGTGGCCTCTGGGACAGATCTTCCCCGGGGCCCTGCATCCCGGGGCCCCAGGGCGGCGGCAGTTGGTGACCTGAGAGAGAAGACTTATTTAGCAGTTTCTGGGAGAAACCCACTCTCCGCTGCCTGACCGCGCGGCGCCCTCCCTGCGATTCTGGGGCTTCGTCTCTTTGATCCGAGGAGCAGCAATTACGGCGAGGAAGGGTTGCTTAACTCCTGGGCCTAGGCGTTCTGCGGGGAAAGCCCAGCCTCGGCTTTGGCCCTCTCCCCTGCACGCGAGTCCCGGGCCGCGTCCCCGCGCGGGGGCAGCAGGCGGCGGCCGAGCTTTGTTCTATAAATAACCCCCTCCCCCCGCCGCCATTCCCGACTTAATAGCCCGTTTCGCGCCAGGTCCCTTCGGCGGCCGCGGCGCTTGGCTTCGTCAGCCGTCATTGTCATGCAGCTGGGCAAGCAGAACTGAGCGGGCCCTGGGCACCTGCCACGGTCGAGGGCGGGGTGCGGGCGGCTGGGGCCGAGGGCTGCTTTCCCCGCGGTGCAAGCTTTGCCTGGAGGGCGGCCCTCAACCATCCTGGTCCTGGCTTCCTGGCTTCGGTCCCGGGCGGTGCCCCCTGTTGCCCCGACTGTAGCCCTTTGGAGTCTGGGAGAAAAAAAAATCTAAACGCCGCTTCGAGAGACACACCCGAAGTGCCCCGAAAGGGTAGAGGGGCAGGAGCATCCCTGGATCCGGGTTTAGGTGTCCCGGAACTGGGGTCCGCGAACTGGGGAGTAGAGGCTTGCATTAGCTTCCCCGGAAGAGGAGCTCTGGCGGAATTTGGGGGCTACCATCCTTGGGGAGTTTCTTCTGTTTTTACTCTCCTCCCCAACACTAATTTCAAGAAAGTTGCAACCCCTGTAACAGGACAGGGCTGGCAGTTGACCCACGGGAGACTGGCTTCTGCTAGTATGCAAGCTTTGGGGGCCACAGGCTAGAAGGCTTTCCAATACGTTCGATTCCGAAAGGAAACACCGAGAGGATTTGTTTTCCCGTTCTTGGAGCCAGCTTGGGCTTTCCATTTTAGTCTAGTTTCCCGAGGCAAAGTGCAGTCTTCGGTTTTGACCTGAATCCACAGCCCGTCCCCTCCTCCACACAGAGACACCCAGCCCACTTTCATCCCAGGCCTTCGTGGGCTTGAAAGGTGCCCTCTTGGCCCGACCCTATCCAGGTTAGTTTGACCTTTCACCTTAAGATGGTTGAGGGGACTAATGGTCGTCATCTCATTTCCAAATCCATTGCCCTGGGTAACCCCCATTAAACGTTTCAGTGCCTTGCCAAGATTCAACCTCTTCCACTCTCCTATCCCCTCTCCTAGATCCCCATCCCCAGGCAGAAAAACAAAGCTGCTAGGAAGGCCCCTGGTCTCACCGGTGGGACCCTTAGTTCTGGAAGCAGCATCACCTGGGAGAGCAGTCAGCCAGGAGAAACCCCAGGACTTGCCAACAGGTGGAGAGCAGGGTGGTTTACAGGCATGATGGTGTGACCCAAATAGGAGATACAGGGAGCCCTGAGTTCTGGTTCTGTGCTCTGCTGACTTACTGGTGAGTCCTTGGGCCTCAACCACTTCTTTATGCAGAGCTCCCAAACTGGCTCCCAGTTACAGCCCCTGAGCTGTTTTATTTAGCCCCATGCAGTGTGTTTACATGTGTGTCTTATTTTGTGTCAGTCACCAGCTTTTAAACATAGATTTCAAATTCTCTATACTTACAGTTTCTTGAAACAAACAAAAAAAAGTGAGGCGGGGGAGAGATCTGGCAGGGTACTCATATCCCAGAAAAATCAGGAAAAGAGCCCCTTCCTCTAGGGAGATGCAATTCCATGCTATAGCTTGATGGGTGACCTCATGGGCTTGGGCTTCAGGCCTCACTTGCTTCCTTGACCAGGTGAGCCTTATGCCAGGCTCAGTTCAAAGCCCGACTTGGAAACAACCAGCTTGAACCCAGTGCTCTCTCATTCCTCACACTTCCCCCAACTCATGGGGCTGATTTGGCCTTTGAGTTTGGGGTCAGCTGTGAGGAACCAGCAGCAGAGCCCAGAGAGGCCCCACTGAGGCAAGTGGAGGAGAGCTGAAGCTGCGGTCAGCTTTGATCAGGTTGTAGCGCCTCTTTGCCTCCTGAGACTGTTAAGAGACCAGTTGTTCACAGGCTTAAAGTGAGTGAAAATCGTTCAGTTGTGTCTGACACTTTGTGACCCCACGGACTATACAGTCCATGGAATTCTTCAGGCCACAATACTGGAGTGGGTATTCCCTTCTCCAGGGATCTTCCCAACCCAGGGATCAAACCCAGGTCTTCTGCATTGCAGGCAGATTCTTTACCTACAGTCTGAGCCACCAGGGAAACCAGGTCTCAGTGGCCGCTGCTTCTAAGACCACTTGCTAGCCAGGGAGGTTGTCAAAACACTAACCTCAGTGTCCTTGAGGACGTTGTCCACCACCTCATCATCCTTGGAGAAGCATACAGTTCCTTCCAGAACCTCTCAGAGCTCAGAGAGGCTGGGGCTATTGACCATTTTTTGAGGCTCCCAATATTTTAGAAAACATATACATTCCCAAAGAAGTGTTATTCTGAAAATCATATCCATTAAATGTTTACATTAGCAAACTAATGGCTTTTATCATGGATTATAATGTAGTACTGGCTCTCAGATGGTAAAGAATCCGCCTGCAATGCAGGTGTGAAAGTGAAGTGAAGTCGCTCAGTCGTGTCCAACTCTTTGTGACCCCATGGACTGTAGCCTACCAGGCTCCTCAGTCCATGGGATTTTTCAGGCAAGAATACTGGAGCGGGTTGCCATTTCCTTCTCCAGGGGAACTTCCCGACCCAGGGATTGAACTCAGGTCTCCCACATTGTAGGCAGATGCTTTACTGTCTGAGCTACAGACCTGGGTTCAATCCATGAGTTGGGAGGATCCCCTGGAGAAGGGAATTGCTACCCACTTCAGTATTCTGGCCTGGAACATTCCATGGACAGAGGAGCCTGGCAGGCTACAATCCATGGGGTCTCAAAGAGGTGGACATGACTGAGTGACTTTCACCTTCATAATGTAGTGTAAGTTGTGCTATGCATAAGATAATTACAAGAGGTATGGTGAAGTGAAGTCGCTCAGTCGTGTCCAACTCTTTGCGACCCCGTGGACTGTAGCCCACCTGGCTCCTCCGCCCATGGGATTCTCCAGGCAAGAATACTGGAGTGGGTTGCCATTTCCTTCTCCAGGAGATCTTCCCAACTCAGGGATCGAACCCAGGTCTCCCTCATTTCAGGCAGACACTTTGACCTCTGAGCCACCACTCCAGAAAGTGTGGTTCAGGAATGGGATGCAGGTTTAAAGTTGCGTTGTAATTGTCATCTCCCATTCCTATTAGGATACCTCTGGGAATGCCTGTGTCAGGAACTCTTTTGGAGATAATACCCAAAGCCCAAATGCAGGTCCTCGTCCTTTCCCAGAGGAAAGGAGATGCTCAGGGGTTTCAAGGCAGAGACTTTTCCAGGGAGTGAGTCAGAGCCAACCAGAAGTCAGAGACCTGGAGAGCAGGAGTTCAGCACGGCAGGACCTCATCTTCATTAGGGCACATGGACATGGTCTTTTCAGCCTGAGAGATTGCACAGCTGCCAGTTCTGGGCGTAGGGGAGCAGTCTTACCCAGGAGCCAGGTGATCCTGCACCCCTCTGGTAAATGAATGAGGGCTTCTGGTTTTGGACTCTAAGGGTTCGAAGGAGGAATTCAGAAAGTAGGAAAAGAGGTGAGGGAGAAGATGCAACCCCCATCTTCATATCTAAGTGTGGAGCTCTAGTATAGTGTATCCCCATCTTCTGATGTCCTTTAGAGCTTTAGTGATACGTTTAAAAAGTGCTGGGACAGTGGAAGGCCTGGTGCCTCTGCCTTTCAATTCTTCCCTCCAAAAATAGACCCTGCTCCTGCATGTGGGAGGATTCTAATCACCCCGGCCTTCCCCCTGCATCCCTCCTTCCTCCACTCCTCATCACTGAATTGCAGTCCTGGGGAAGTAAAGCTGAATTTCCCAGAATAACTTGCCTCTTTTCCAACCTCTTGGGACTTTACTCCAAGCCTGCCTTGTGACATTTGTGACTCCCCGAGGATCTTGGAATCTACAAATACAGCTTTGGGGTCACCACGAAACTTAAAACTTTATTCTTCTTTTCAGGGTGTTGTATTTCTGACTAAGATTGAGACTGAGTTGGAGGAGATGAGGGAAGGAACATAAGCAGGGATGGGTGGAGGTACTGAGGGAAGAAATAGTGCTCTTGGCTGGCAGAGTCTCCAGCCCTTTCAGCTCAGCCTGCTTCTAGGTTTGCCGCTGGTAATGTTTGCACTGCTCTCCTCAAGCAGGAGAGGTTTCCACCCCTTCTGAGGGGCAGAGGGGAGGGCTTTGACTCCCACCCTGGACTCGGAGTTCATCTCCATGGAGTTATGCTCAATTAAGCTCCTGGAGAAGAGGGGATCTCTCTCATTTATCTTTATTTGTCCACCATCCTAAATGCTTAGCTTAAGTCCTTTTCCACAATAGGTGCTCAATAAGTATTTATAGAATTAAATGTTACCACACATAAAATTTTAGGCTTTCTTGTCTCTTTCTCCAATACCTTTATTTAAGAGGGAGAGGGAACAGGGAAAGCTGTACTTTAGGTTTGGATCCGAAAAATTAAACTTACATTCAACCCTGGTAGCGTTTACCTGATATACCCAAGGAAAACATCTTCCCCCGTGCTCAGTGCTGGTCCTCACCTCCTCCTCCCTCTGGCTGCACACCCTGTAAACCCAGTACTGGCAGCATCCTCTCTGTTTGCACCCCTTCCCTCAAAACCCCATCCTGGGGCTGGTTACTGGAGTGGAAGCTGTCCAATTGACTTAATTCTGCGTTCACTGTCATGTTCAGAGAGGAGAATGGGCTTCACTTACTATTTTTCTCTCTTGCATGACTGGGTCTGTACCACTGATGACACTTGACACTGCCCCCTCCCCGCCTGAAGGCGAGCAGTGCCAGAGCCCTTTTGCTGAAAACACAGACACGCGGCTTCTTCTCAGGGGATGCGAGGATCCTGCTTGGAGAGTCAGCCTGGGCCGGCAGCTAATCCTGTGAGGCCGGGAGTTCACTGCCCTTCCTCTGACCCAGCTTCTTGTGCTATAGGCTTCTTGCAGAGGACCAACAGCCTGGAAGAGAAGAGCAGGCTTGTGAGCGCCTTCAAGGAGAGGCAGTCCTCCAAGAACCTGCTTTCCTGTGAAAACAGTGACAAGGATGGCCGCTTCCGACGCACGGAGACAGACTTCTCCAACCTGTTCGCCCGAGGTACTCCCCACCCCCACCCCAGCCCCAGTGCCTGCCAGTGGGCTCCTTACTGGAGTTTCTTTACTTTCTCCTGAAATTTTGCTGATCTTACCAAAAGAAGTTATTATTCCCTCTGAAGCATCGTGAAACTGCTTTCCCAACGTCTGATTAGAATATTCTCCCTCCTTCCATACTGTCCAGGTCGCCATCCTTTGAAAGCTGGATGAGGATAATCAGTAAAACAATCAACTCTAAAGATACTTGCAGGGACAAATAATAGATTCATAGACTCTGAAAATCCAGAACAAGCTTACATATAAGAAAATCCAGTGATTCTCTGAATAGCATTTATGCTCCAAGGGTGGTGGCCACCACAACAACAGAATCGCCCTATGGAAAGCTGTGTAACTGGGCCTCATGACCAAATTCTGTCCTAAAGCTCATTTTTCTTTTGAAGATCTTTCAGTCACTATTGCTGCCCCTACAACAGTCTCAGCAGGTGCTTTCCCAGTCTTTCCCGATTAGCTCAAACGTAAACCCATCACCACACCCTTCCGTGAGCTCCCCACAAGCCGTGGAGGCCAAACCGGAACAGTAAACAAGACTCACAAAATATGAGAGGGATAATCTGAAGACTAAACAAAGAACATCGTTACAGCCAGTCTGTTCTCGAGCTGTGACTGACAGCTTCTGCTTTTCTCCATGGCTGTCTGACTCTGCCTAACAAAAGTTGGAGCACAGAGTCACTTCCTGGCATCCCAAAAGCCGAGCTGCAAAGGATAAGGTCAAGAGACAGGCAGGAGTTCCCTCTCCCACCCTCCTAAGCCTCATCTTCCAGTTCTAGTTTTCAGTCTAAGGACATAAAGAACCACTGTCTTCAGGGAGTCCTCAGCCTCTACCCACAGAAGCCTCACCTTCCACCAGCGATAGATCAAGCACATCATAATAACACCAAACCGAAAGCCCAGTGTCTGAGCCAGATGTACAGAGACATACCTGGCACTAGGGCAGCAAGACAGAAGCCCTGTACATCACACGCCTGACAGGTGCCCAAATGAATAACAGTGGTATTGAGCAGAGGTAGGCTGCTCATGGCTTCTCAAAGCTTTCTACTTATGAGAATATTAACTGTCAGAAAGTCTGTGAACTCCCAGGGAGTATAAGCAACACTTCTGTGTATATGATTATGTACTTTTTTCTGCAAAGATGGTACAACAGATAACGCACATATGTATCCTGGGAGGAAATTAGGCCTATAAAGATACCATGGATATTGGGGATTTCTAAGCTGAGAGAATCCAGATAGGAGTCAGGTGATAACCACACATTGACTTTTCCCCCTCAGATCTGCTTCCGGCTAAGAACGGGGAGGAGCAAACTGTGCAGTTCCTGTTAGAGGTGGTGGACATACTCCTCAACTATGTCCGGAAGACGTTCGATCGCTCCACCAAAGTGCTGGACTTCCACCACCCCCACCAGCTGCTGGAAGGCATGGAGGGCTTCAACTTGGAACTCTCTGACCACCCCGAGTCCCTGGAGCAGATCCTGGTTGACTGCAGAGACACCCTGAAATATGGGGTCCGCACAGGTAATGTTGAGGGCCAAGTGGACCTGCAGAAGCACCTTTGCCCTGCAGCAGACCTTTGCCAATGGTCAGGATGTCAAAGTCATGTTGAAAGAGAAACACAGACCCTGGTGAAGGAAGCAGCAAAGTATTCCCTGACCACAGAACCTCCAGAGGCACCGGCAGTTAGTGGAAGGCCCAACCCTGGCCTTATTATTATTTATTGTTGTAAAAATAGACTTAAAGGATACAGATACATGGTGCTGTGTCAAGTTCTATATAGAGTTTCATTGTTGATTTTAGGTTATTCACAACCTAAAGAGAGCAGAATGGTCCATCCCTCACTTCTTTTCTCGCTTCCATTTTCATCCCTGCCTCATTTCTGATGAATCCTATGCTTGCCTGTCCCTGAAACTGGGGAGAATTGGGCCCATTTCCTTTTCTTTCTATACTAGTTTCCTATGGCTGCTACAAACTGGGTAACTTAAGACAACAGAAATTTATATTCTCTCACAGTTCCGAAGGCTAGAAGTTCAAGATCCAGGTGTCTGCCATGCTATCCCTGAAGACTCTTGAGTGGGATCCCTCCTTACCTCTTCCAGCATCTAGTTGTTGTGGGAATTCCCTGGCATTCCTTGTCTTGTAGATGCATCACTCAATCTTTGCTTTCACCTTCACATGACATTTTCCACGTGTGTGTGTCCAGATTTCCCTCTTCTTTGGATTATTGGCTGCCCCAATCCAGTGTGGCCCCATCTTAACTTGTTTACATCCACAAAGACCCTCTTTCCAAATGAAATCACAGGAATCAGGGGTTAACACTTGAACGTGTCTTTTACGGGACATGGTTGAACCCACTGCACCTTCTATTTTCCAGGCCCCGTAGTCACACACTTATACACTCTTCTCATTCTGTTCCATTTTTATTTATGATTCAAACCTGTATTAAAATGAAATATTTATTTTCAAGTGAGTATTAAAGATATACATATGTACATACACAGTTATTTGAATGGACTTCAGAAAAATTAGTTATGTTGTAGGAGATACAGATGCAGTAGAACAAAGTGAACTAGTTTAAGCTCTTTAGAGTAATCTACATGAATGTCTGGAATCTGGCCTTGAACTTACACTCAGCTTACTATTTCTGCTTCTTTTATTTTCTCTAAAGATCAGTATTATTTTTCAAGGACTCTTGGAGTGCGCAGATTGGTATAAGAAGTCCTAGTCCAGATGTTCTGAATGAGTCCTCGTCACAGGGAGGGAAGGGCAGACGTTCAAAGAGAAGGACTTAGATCAGGAACATTCCAGCATTAGCTCTCTAACAGTTATTTCAGAAGCACAAGCAATTTCTGCTGGAAACACAGCAGTCAGCACATCTTTCTAACACCAGTTCTCTGTCAGACACCCCTAGGTAATCTATTGCGATGGCTCCTTCATGACAGCCTAACCTGCTGTGTGGGGTTGAGTTTTCCCATGAATGCCAAATTGGCCAAAATTTGGCAATAGTNAGAAGCACAAGCAATTTCCGCTGGAAACACAGCAGTCAGCACATCTTTCTAACACCAGTTCTCTGTCAGACACCCCTAGGTAATCTATTGCGATGGCTCCTTCATGACAGCCTAACCTGCTGTGTGGGGTTGAGTTTTCCCATGAATGCCAAATTGGCCAAAATTTGGCAATAGTCCTGAATTTGCCGTTGCCGAGAACAAAGCCTGATAAAGCATACAGTGGGTTGAAAAGGGCTTTTGAGTTATATAATAATATAAATTATTCTACCAACAACTCAGTGAATGAATGAGGCTGTGTCTGCCCCTGTTTCACAGAGTAGATGCCGGGTCACCTCAGCAACATATGTAGTTTAACAGTCACCCGACTATATGTGGGCAAAACACACCAGTGCTTGACATCACTTTGGACTGACACAGAGGCCCAGAGAGTGATGGCATGCCCAGGCACCAGCTGCAGAGCTGGCATCAGCTCTGCACAGGCACAGGCCCCCTCTGAGGCCTGCAGCCTCTTCTCCATGAGAATACCTTGACTTGGGGATTAAAAGCTTGAGATGTTAAATTAAAAATTGAAATATTTATGGAGAGAAATACGACCACCGCATCCAGATTTATACTTTAAAAAAAAAAAAAGCAGCAGAGCTCATCTGGAAATCAACAAATAAGATACTAGACAGATTTTTCTTTTTATGACGTTGGATTTTTAATTTAAAAGTATTATGCTTTAGAAACATGAGTTTGAGAGACATCTTCAGTGCTAAATGTTGATAAAGGGTGGGTCAACCTGCCCTTGCTTCAGTATTCTTGGGCAGCCCTGTTAGGCCATTGGGATGGCGGTCCCATCACTGTGGCCTAGTGGAGTGGAACTTTTGAATTGAAGACAGCTTGAAAAATCTGAGTATGCCTTGATACTTCTCTGTTACTCGCCTCTGTAGGTCATCCTCGATTTTTCAACCAGCTCTCCACAGGATTGGATATCATTGGTTTAGCTGGCGAGTGGCTGACATCAACTGCCAATACCAATATGTAAGTCCCACATATTATTTTCATGTAAGCAACCATCCTGTCTGAGTATGGGTTATTGGGGTAAAAGTCCAATTCCAATGGTTCTATAAAAATTTTGTTACATTTACCTTAGTCGTCTTTTCTCTTAAAATCCTTTAGGTTTATCACAGTTCTGAATTAATGGTGGATGGTTGATAAACTATATTTTAATTGAATAATGCAGGTTAATAAGAACATGGTCATAAGAAGTAATAACTCTAACTTTTAAAGTTTCATGTTAAAAGACTTAGCATTTCTTAATGATATGTTTAAAGAAGTCATGTTTTGGGGTATGATCTTGGTCCATTTTTCCACCCAAGCATATTGCTCCTTATCATTTAGGTCATATTTTCTTCAAAATTAAAAGGGACTGTAAAGCCACAAACCAATTTGATCAGCCTATGCTCAACTAAAATTTCTAAAACAATTCATGTAGTGATAGTCCTTTGAAAGGAACTATGTATTCATTTGAAAGGAATTATATATTGCTTTGAAAGGAATTATATGTTCCTTTCAAAATAATTGATTGTTTTTCTGAATGTGAAATTTTTTTCATACTTATTTGAGTAGGCAAAGCCAAAGTCTTCCAAAGTCTTTGTTTGTTTCTAAGTTCTTGTAAATTTACTTGAAACTGACTCTAAAATCCTGGTGGGTAGGAGGGGGTGTGTGCAAGTAATATTTGGGTACTCTTCTGGTAATCGGGCTTCCCTGGTGGCTTAGAGGTTAAAGCGTCTGCCTCTAATGCGGGAGACCCGGGTTCGATCCCTGGGTCGGGAAGATACCCTGGAGAAGGAAATGGCAATCCACTCCAGTATTCTTGCCTGGAGAATCCCATGGACAGAGAAGCCTAGTAGGTTACAGTCCACGGGGTCGCAAAGAGTCAGACACGACTGAGTGACTTCACCTTCTGGTAATCACCCCACAGTTTATTCTACATGCACATGCCCTCTCTGGAGACAAGGACAAATTACAGGAAAGTCATCATAACCTACTGAGTACTGTCTTTTCTTTAACTTTATGATAATGTTTACCTCTCTCTGTATATCCAGACAATGGTACCACATTCTATGAAAGTATCCAGAGGGAAATAATATGGTTATTGCAATAATTTTTAAATGACTTTATAAGAGTTATATGGATTTTAGTCACTAACTATTATTGGAAAATAACTATCTACTTTTTAAATTCATGGTAAAGTAGGCTTGAAAAATAAATTTAGCTTAAAGAGTGGTATTATTTAAAAAGAGAAATTTCATTTGACATCAAGATAGAATGTAAGTTATTAAAGTTCTAGGTATTCTATTTTTCTTAAATAAACTACTACCAGCCACAAAGCCTGAAAGGTCATTTTAAACTTATATTGATGTGTGTGTGTTCCAAAGCTGTTTAATGCTGTGACTCAAAATACTTAACTACATTCAGAAAAATTTCTATTAATTAAGGATTCCTTCTTTGTTTTTAACTTAAAACAATGACAAAATTTAAAAAGCAGATGTGATAACCAAGGTCATTAGTGCTAAAAGGCATGAAAGATTAAATTGATTAAAAAGCAAAATGGTTTTCCTGCTCCCTGCTTGTAAATCAAGGTTAACTTCATGGATTGTCCATGTTGTATCACTGAGGCTCTGGAGAACTGGGAGGAATTCGGGTCAAAGATACAATCAACTGTATGATCTGCTCCTCTTTCAGTCTTTATAATCTTTGTGCTTTGTGAGATAAAAAAATATATCAGCAAACATAGACATCATAATATATTAATTATAACTTGAAAAATATGCTAATGCTTAATTGAACATCTCACACTAAGGAATTATTTTAATTAGAAAGTTTAGCTTTTTACAAGAAATTTAAGTATTTAGAAAATAAATGAGAAAAATAGAGTAAAAGGTATATACACATTAAGGCCCAAGGACCCTTAATTATATATAGGCACTGAATTCACTGTCTTTAAATGTGTATTCTGTAGGCCTCTTGGCTGTGATCTCCTAATATATATATATATCTCAATCTCAAGGTAAATAAAAGAAATTCACCCTGTTGAACCATTTAGGACCACATATTCTCCTAAAAGGCTTTCCTTTAACCAAGGAGATCTCACAAATTCTCCTTTTTTTTTTTTTTTCGGTATGTGTTCATAAAATCAAAGTCCGTTACTCTTCCCTTAGCTCAGCCATGAAATGCTAAAATATTGTCCAGCCATCTGAGGTCAAGGCCAGTCCAACTAAATGGCACATAGTAATTGCAGCTGTACTGAACAGTGGATATTTATAAAATATGATCCGATTCCAACAGATCGATCGCAAAGGTTATTTACAATTGTGAAATAGTTTCTGTCAGTTCTCAAGACAAGGCATTGTCTGAAGAAGTAATAACTATTATCTAGAAATTGTTCTAAGCCAGTTCCCCTGGAAGATCATGAAATGTGGCAGGATTGTGGCAGGAGCTTATGTAGAAATTTGCTCCCTTGTGACAATACCTTCTCCCATTGGAAACAGTGTTCAAAATCAGTTTAGAAAAGAATGGCAAAAAGGTCTTTTCTGGCTGAGTAGGATTTAATTAGTGATATACTCATTTTTTGATCTGCAATATTCATTGAGTTTGGGTGGCACTGGTAATGCAGAATAATAACTACATTCCTCAGTATAGTCTCTTTAGAAGAACTATCCAATGTTTCCATCCAAGTGACAAAGTATAAGGCACCTGACGGTTAGAATAGAAGGAACATTCATGTTTATGCTTTCACACCTGTCTGTGCATTCAGCTTGGAGATACGTTCGTCCAAGCAAAGGACTCAGTGAAGATTCAAAGAAAACATCACCAGTGTGCAGTTGGCCACAGCATATACAGCTCTTTTCTCCCAAAACATGGCCACTGATCACAACTGTGCGGGTTGAGCAGTGCCCGGGTATAAACAACAGCCTGCTTTCAAGGACTTGATGACAATACATAATCCCAGTGGCAAGATCTATCACAGCCCTCTGTTATGAGGTTATGATTTCAAGTATCTAGCACTTTATTTTCATAAAAATTACACAGAAGGAATTTTCGTTGTGGGTTATCCATCACTTTATGCTAGTAGGCAGGTTGTTACAAAGGAGCCTGTAGTGTGTAGTTCTCGTTTGTCATAGAAGAGCAGCTCTGATGTAAAGGACTTGAAATTCAAGCTGGGAAACACCCTAAATATGAGATCTTAGAACAACTCACTGAATTTCTCTGAACCTCAGTTTCTTCTTCAGAAAAAAAAAAAATGAAGAAGAATTACATCCATCTTACAGAGTAGTTCTGAAGACTAACCAGGATACCAGGGTTAAATGCACAGTGCATACAAGTTACAATGCACACACCCAGGAAAGGCAGCCACCCCGCAGGTCACTGTTCCGCATCTGCAACCCCTCCTCCCTTCAACCTTCCTGCTCTTTTGTTCCTGTCTCTCATCATCTCTGGACATCAGAGGAGCTCACTAAGCTCCCCCTCAGGTGTGTTATCTTTTAAGGTAACCACTCTATCCAAAAGGAGGATAAAATCTCAGAGGAGTGTCAAGTTAGTGAGTCAACATAGAAAATTATTTCTTCCTCTCATTAAAATAGTTCCTGTTTTAGCAGTCACCAAGACGCAGGGTCCTTGTGCCTTTCTGATCCATATTGAGGCATGTGGCTCTCATCTTCAGTATCCGCATCTTCATGGTGCAAGCTGGCTAGTGGAGTTCTAGCCATCACTTATATGTTCTAGATCTCAGAAAGGAGTGCAGGCAGAGGAAGGAAGGACAAAGGAAGGAAAGAAAGAAAAGGGGGAGGAAGGGCAAAAGGGAAATACACTCTTTCCTTCCAAGAACCTTCTCAGAAGCTCCATATGACATTTCTCATAGCATCTCTTTTGCCAGAACTTAATCCCATGGTCACACCTAGAGAAGATAGAAAATAGTCTTTGATCTGAATGAATTGCAACCCCAAATAAAATTGAATGAAGTAAAGGAAATTTTTATGTTGGTTAGCAACTGGCAGATTCTGCCACCAGAGAAAATCAGCTTAACAATCAGTTCACCTTGGTTCAGAGTTAAACCCACTGGGAAGGTGAGTTGAACTACTAAAACAGGCTGACTCACTCCCCTACTCAGAATATAGAAACTCTCCTTTAGTGTCATTCCCTGAATGTCAACATCATACTGTTTTTAAATCCTTACTTTGAATCCCGTGTCCTATGTTCTTTTGCTTCAACCTAGAGCTTTTGGCAGGTTTAGCTTCTTATCCTCTCATTCTGAACTATCATCCTGTACTGTGACTTTGGCACCTAACCAGCTTCTTCTGAATCCATATTTGACTGTTGATCTCTTGACTTTATCCACTTTCATCTGTCATTTACGGAAGGGGTACCAAACCTGGAGCCCTGGCTGCAAGAGAAGAGTCTCTTCCAAGTGTATACACAATGATGTGCATATCCTCGTTGCCTTGCTGGAGAGGGGGACTATAGCTTTCCTGGAAGTCCTAGGGTATCCATGATCTCAGTTAAGAACCACTGCTCTAGGGTGAGCTTCGCAGTCTTCTCTGAGGCTTTGGGTTGCAAGCAGACTCCCAGTTGTAAACATGGCCCGGATGAAAAAGCAAGTTCAGAGGGAGTGTCAAGAATGGGACGCCATGTCAGCCCATGTGACAGGCCTGGCTGCGGATCAACAGCCATGGGCCAAGCTACCAGCTTCCAGGAGTGGATGTCAGGACTAAGGTCATGAATCAAAGTAAGTTTCAGTGTTAGCTGTGGGGTTAAACTAGTCCTTCAGACCCAGGCAAGGCTGTCAAATAGGATGCCCCTAAGGCCAAGATGCTGGATTCATCCTAGTAAACTTCTTCCTCAAGACTGGGAATGGTGTCTTTTGACAACTTTGTCTCCTCGGTATATAAAAAGTCACTTGGCAGAGAGTAGTCATTCATTAACTATTTATTGAACAGTACTAAGGCTTTTGGAATCATGAACCTGGCATAAATAAGGAACCAACCTGAGGTTGATGAGATCAGATGGTCTCATGATCAAACTCTCTAGATTCTTCCTTCTGATCCTGAGAGTAATGGTCATATTCCTGGTAAGACTAGTTCATGCAAATCTGGGGCCTAAATTGATTTGAATCATGAAGTGGACCAACCCTCTGGCCTTCCACACCATCCTTTCTCCCTTCCCCATGTGGTTCCTGCACTGACTTGATTCCGGTCCAGCTTTCATCCAGTCCTTGACAAGGTTCTGATATTATGGTATATGATTCCATTGATTCCTTGCCTAATCTTAGAGAGCCTTCTCATTTGGTACTCTGAGACTCCAGCACACAGCCGGCCACCAGTACCTCTTTACCATGCATACATTTTTGCCAACAATCGGTGGCACTGTTTATAATGCATTTGTTCAAGAATGGATAGAACCACATCATGAGTTTGCCCCTTGGTACACTCAGCAGCACAGGCTAAACCAGGAATCCTTCTCTTCTTCTTCCTTTATCAGGCCATCAGACATGAGGGAGTGTTGGTTGCTACGGTGATGGGGCTCAGAGCAGAACCAAAGCATGATTGTGACCTCCAGAGGTGATGGTAACTGAACACATGATTTCCAAGGGTCTTCCTCCCAAATTTCAAGGGTCCTCCCAAGGAAAGCAGACATATTCTTTTTGGAAACAGAATTCTTCCACCAAGAGATATACCCTGAGGATCCTGCAAGATCTTTTTGTCCTCTTTTTACCACCATGTGATTAATTGGATTGTTTAATTTTTCTCCATGTTTAAAACTTAGTATCTTCACCTGTGTCTTTGTACAACCATTGTTATCTCATTCTTACAAACAGCTTTTCTAAATCATTAAGCTAGCAGAAATTCCCATTAGTCCTCAGCATTGGCATTCAGCCTGAATACCCTAACCAGGGATAAAATCTCCCCTTATCATTTGGCTGAGTCAATCTAGGAATCTCTCTTCAGGGAGCAGGTCTGAGCTGAGCCCACAAACTCCAATGCTTAAGAAGGCCAAGCAAAAAGAAGAAAGACAAAAAGCCTCACAGTAAATATCTTTTTGTTTTCTGGCTTAATTTTCTATAGACTGACCTTCTTTGATTTCTTTTAAGCCCTATGCCTTGGTACCATGATCTTGTTTCAATGACTACTCACTACACTGTGCTTGTGTTTGAATTACTTTGAGAAGAGCATGGCTTTCTACTTTTAAATAAGTCAAAGCTAACCTACCAGTATGTCTGATGCCCTCAGTCAACTGTGTGCCAGTTGACATTCTTCTTGGGTTTTTTTGTAATTGATCATTAGAAATCATCACTTATAATTATTCTTGACAGGTATTGACTTCAGAGAGTTATAGAAATCTAACTGTCCTTGGGGATCATCAGTAAAAAACTATGTAGATAATTATATTGAGATCTTTAAAATATGGTCAATATTTCCAATTATCTTCATGGTTAGCTTTCAGATGTTTACATTGTTCTTCAAAGATAAACTTTGGTTCTGGGTTTTATAGATTCTACAAGTGTGAAATTGGCAGTCTCTTTTTTAAAAATGTTGCAAATAGATTTTATATAGAACTTAGAATATTTTTTTCAATTAGCATTTTCATCATCCTATACTCTTAGAAGTGAAAGGAACCCAGAAAAGTCATTTTATTTCCTTCTATTTCTCTGGGTGGACCACACCTAAGACATTCCTTTCAGATGAGAGTCTATTTTGTTGCTGAAGAATCACAGAGCAGGTATTTCCACCACCTCTCTCAGTAACCCAGGCTGGTTTCTGATATTCTGTGATTAGTGACTCAATACCCTTCTAGGAAATGAATTGTTTTAGTGATTTTGAACATCTTTTTTTTCAAACCCAAGTGCAAAACTAAACCAGTGATCTGTGTTCTCCAAATAAGTGATTTGACTTCTTTATTTTCATTTTTTTTTTCACCACCTTTCCAGGTTTACATATGAAATTGCACCAGTGTTTGTCCTCATGGAGCAAATAACACTTAAGAAGATGAGAGAGATAATTGGATGGTCAAGTAAAGATGGTGATGGGATATTTTCTCCTGGTAGGTTTCTGTTCTCTTTTCCAGACTCTCCTCAAGGTTTGCAGTACGAATCCTTAGGATCTTTGAGAACACTAAACACAAAGTGAGTTTGTAGGAGAACAATGACCTGAAAAATATGATTTTTCAATAGTTCTGCCTTCTTTGTCAGAGCCAAGGCTAGCAAGAATGCTACATTCTTTGTGTTGTAACCAACCAAAGGCCGTTCTAAACCTGTACAAACTGACATAGGCTGTGTCTAAACCATGCTGAACAACTCTGGTCTGATGACCACAGTTTGATTAAGCTGGGGATTAGGGAATCAAGATTATCAGTGGATTGATCCGTTTGGGCCAAAATAGTATATTTATTTTAAATCTGTAGTTCAGTGTAGATACAATAAGAATCTTTAAAACAAGGACAAATAATCTTATAAGTGGGAGGGAGTTTGGAGTGGTGTCAGAGACAGCGTGATTGTATATGCTGTGTTGTACTTAGTCACTCAGTCGTGTCCGACTTTGCGACCCCATGGACTGTAGTCTGCCAGGCTCCTCTGTCCATGGAATTTTCCAGGCAAGAATACTGGAGTGGATTGCCATTCCCTTCTCCAGGGGAATCTTCCCGACTCAGGAACTGAACCTGGGTCTCCTGCATTGCAGGCAGATTCTCTACCATCCAAGCCACTATGAGGGAAAGAAAAGAAATAAAAATTGCAATTGTCCAGGCAATTCATCCACAAAATTTGCCATTTAACAATAGGTAACTAATGCAAACATGACTCATTTTCGTTGTCCAGACATACCTGGTGACCTCAATTCTCCTTGCCTCTTGACTTAAGTAAATATGAGTTTGGTCTTATTTTAATACACTTGGAGTTCTCCTAAATGACTCAATAACTCAATTGGGCTGTTCTTTCAGGACCGTACCCAGGCAGTGTTACTGTTTGCTTCCATAGGCTCTGTTACTCTCTCTTTCTCTGTCTTTCTGGCTCAGAGAAAAGATTCATCTTTGTCCAGTAAATAGACTGAGCAGAATGTAGGAGCAGAAAGGTTGTAACTCACCTATTTCTGCAGCCGCTGCTGCTGCCACCTCTTACATTGCTGTCTAGGCTTCAGGTGGGATGGGCACCAGAGTAAGTGAATCATCTCCAGCCAAATTGCCTTCACGGCTTTGTTAATGAGTGTGATTATTTGTATTTCCAGGCAAAGGGACCAGAGGGAAGCTCTGGCAGTAGGGAAGCCAGCAAAACCTATCAGGATATTTTCCTTCCCCATTCTGACCTCCCTAGTCTCTTAAGATACCACATCAGCCTTTGTTGTTAATAGCAGTAAGGAGGGCGTCCCAACAGCTCCTACTGTGTCTTCTTGACGACAGGGGGAGCCATATCCAACATGTACAGCATCATGGCTGCTCGCTTCAAGTACTTCCCGGAAGTTAAGACCAAGGGTATGGCGGCTGTGCCCAAGCTTGTCCTCTTCACCTCAGAACACGTGAGTTGGGTGCACTTGCTCATGGACTGTGGTGTTTTCCAAGGAACTCTCTAACATCTAATGTCCAGCTTCTGTTTGTTGCAGAGTCACTATTCCATAAAGAAAGCTGGGGCTGCACTTGGCTTTGGAACCGACAATGTGATTTTGATAAAGTGCAATGAAAGGTAGGCAGGGGAGAATGAATATTAGCTCCTTGATGTATTAAATGTGCTCATCTGTTAAATTTGTTTTATTGTGCTTAAGAACTGACTCAGTACAGTGTGCCAAGCTGCTAATGGTCTGTTGAAAATATCCGATTAAATTACTTTTTGCTGCTGCTGAAGTTTTTTTCCACATGCAATCTCATTGATTCTTTATTTTAATTTATCTCCTTTTATTATAATTACAGGGGGAAGATAATTCCAGCTGATTTAGAGACAAAAATTCTTGAAGCCAAGCAAAAGGTATGTACTCTATGATGTATCTAAATTCTGGTGAATACAGATTTTTAAAAATAATATTTCTGCCTCCAACAATAAAAGTCTTTGATGATATGAGATAATTTTATTGTGTTTCTAAAATTCTTTTCTCAGATGTTTGCTTATTTTTAGCTTGTGTGATGACTTGGCTTTAAAGCTGTGTCTACAGAGTATCAATTTTTTTATTTTGAAAAATGAAAAATTCAGTCATTAATCCACTGGTTCTATATTCATTGTGCAAATGATTAGTTTGATGTACTTCAATAAATTCATTATCCAAGTCTCACAAAGATACAGCCTAATTGAGGTTTTTTTCACTTGCTACTTATTAGGTGTAATCTCATTTTAACAAATATTATTTAAGGTTAGGATTCTATTTAGCAAACTGCTTCCATGCTCTGGCAGATGGCCCATGATACTTGGTGAATTCAGCCTCAATAAGTTCTATTAAACAGAAAAATCACACAGAACAGATATATCACAAGGCACTGCCAGGCAGCTGTCAGGCCATTTACCAACTCTTAGTTGTTTTGGTTACATTCTTGTACCTGTTTCTCTAACTGTGGTTGTTTGCCTGGGTCTCAGCAGAGGCATTCAGAGAAGGTGATGGCACCCCACTCCAGTACTCTTGCCTGGAAAATCCCATGGATGGAGGAGCCTGGTGGGCTGCAGTCCGTGGGGTCGCGAAGAGTTGGATAGACTGAGCGATTTCACTTTCACTTTTCACTTTCATGCATTGGAGAGGAAAATAGCAACCCACTCCAGTGTTCTTGCCTGGAGAATCCCAGGGACGGGGAGCCTGGTGGGCTGTCATCTATGGGGTTGCACAGAGTTGGACACAACTGAAGCGACTTAGCAGCAGCAGCAGAGGAAATAGATAGAAATGTCGCGAGGACTGAGCAAAGGGAGAGGAGGATCTCCTAGGATTCATAGACTTTCCCAAGCCTGTCTGAGCTCTATTACTTTGCTTTCTCATTTATTTCTTGTTCACACCAAAATTTTACTGTAGGGAAATAGTGCATAGATCTGTTTTCAATAACCAAACAATGCTTCCATATTATTATTACATCAATGCACTTAGAACAGCACAGGTTCTAAAATGTAGTATTGTCCAGATGGCATTCAGATACCTGCCATCACTCCAGACGCTTGTTATTACTTTTTCTTGCTTCATTGTTTGCCATAGAACATGTCACTCTTAAACATACTATTTATTTTTCTTATTTAAATTTGTTGATTGTCAGTCACTCACCATCAGAGTGCAGCCTCCACGAAGACAGAAGTCTTTGTCTTTTGTGCTCACTACTGTGTTCCCAGCATCCTCAACAGGGCCTGGCACATGAATGTCACTAAAAATATTGGTTGAATAAATGAAGGAATGAGTGAATGCACCAGCGGAGAGTAGTCCCACATATAGAATCAGATACACACCAGCTTAGCTGATCTCTGTTGGAAATGAATGCTACTGCAGTTCGTTGTGTGGGAAAGAGGGAGGTTAGAAAGACTAATCAGCCTGTCCTTCTTATAGGGTTACGTCCCTCTGTACGTCAATGCAACTGCTGGCACCACTGTTTATGGCGCTTTTGATCCGATACAGGAGATTGCAGATATATGTGAGAAATACAACCTTTGGCTGCATGTCGATGTAAGTGCTGTAACTCAGAGTGGCCTGGGCCCTTGAGGGGTGGAAGCAGCTCTGCTTTATGATTTTCCTCCAGCTTCTCCCATAGCCTCTCTCCCCACCATATTTCTTTTGTCCCCAGCAGGCTGTTCATGACAGGTGTACACCCAGGCCTGTCTGTGCCCTGGGGCTTATTCAGTCCTTCCTGGCCAATTGCTCTCTTCTATGGTTCAACCTACAAGTTCAACTCTATCACTATCCCAGAAAGCTTCTGAACAAATGGCTATAGAGTAAAATACAACTGATTTCAAAGGGGGAAAAAATGTAAGATACAATGTATGGGAATTGGCCATGAATCTGAATATGGACTCTCAGCTATCTGCCTTCGGTCCAACCATCTATGACACTTTTCTTAAAAAGAAAGGAAGGAATGAAAAGAAAAGACAGGCATATCTGGTACATGTAGGAAAAATAAGGCTGTATATGGAAGATATTATCAATTAAGAGATTTTGTTCCATTTCCTAGGAACATAAGAGTTAGATTTTCACACGTGTTACTGGGTGTGTTTTTTTCTCTTTCTCTCTCCATTCTCTCATGGGTTTAACTTCTCACAAGTGGACGATGGGATTATCTGCCCTGATATTGGACAAGTGATTACAAAGTCTGTTCTTATATCACATGGTGTCCTAAGCTATTTCATCAACATGCAACAGGGAACCCGCAAAAATGTCCTGATCTTGAAGGAGCAGTTGCGGAAAATCCAAGCCCACCAGGGCTGCTGCCTTCAGAGGTTTTCAGAAGCCCTTAGAGTTCTACTCTGGGTAGACTCAGATCGCAACCTCTAGTCCTGTGTGTTCCTGCTCCCAGAGCCCCCCAGGGGGTCATCTCAAGTGTCCCTGGCTTTCTAGAGCACTTTAGGCCTTGGATCTCAGCTCCACAGGCTCAGCCCCATTTATCTGTATTACTTGCATGGCGACCCTGACATTAATCTGGAGGAACTTTTGAAGAAGATGTGATAAATGATGAATAATTACAACTGCCCTTGGTGGAACAATCTGTGTGGGTTCTGTTTGTCAGAGGAGCTCATGATTTTCACCATTTACATCCTCGTCATGTTTTGCTAGAGGTGTGGTGTGATCAGGCTCAGACTCATCAGCGTTGCTCAGGGTCCCTTTCCCTCTCTTTTCTCTGTCCTCACAGGCTGCCTGGGGCGGTGGGCTGCTCATGTCCCAGAAGCACCGCCATAAACTCAGTGGCATCGAGAGGTAAGGGCTGAGCACAGGGCCTCCTCCATCCAGGCCATGCAACACATGGTATGCCGAGTCCACTGATGTGTCTGCACTGATTCCCAACATCTTATTCAATTTAAGCTCACTTTTGTTCAGCAGGCACTTATTGAGCACTTACTGTATGCCAGGCACTGGGGAATGAAAGGTGATAGATTTCCTAGTCAAATGAGTTTTCGCCTCAATGAGCTCACAGTTTAGTAAAAGAGAAAGACAAAGAGTTACCACACCCTGTGATAAGCTCAACAATAGATTGATTGCAAGGTGCCTGAGCAGGAGAGAAGAGAGACTTACCAGGGTGGGCATTTGGAGGCTAAATGAGAGTTCGTCAAGGGCACATGAAGGGGTGCTGATTTAGTTCATTCTTCTTTCTCACTAAGCTTACATTCCCCACTAAACTGAGGAAAGGGCAGGACACTCAGCATGCCTTACTTATTTTCTTGTTTACCATTCACATTCAATGGGTGTTCTAAGCCAAATATGATTTTGACTTAACTCCTAAATATTGATCTGAAATGAACTCACATAGATTCATTGATTGATTCAGCAACTATTTACCGAGCACCTGTCATGAACCAGGTACCTGTCTTCAGCCCAACCACTGGGCACTCTTTTAAAAATGTGTACCTGGCACATTAAAAAATAATAATAATAAGGCAATATATGGAAGGTGGTGTCAGCTAAAAGATTTCCCCTCCCGAATCTTACTGTCCAGTGGACTAGATGTTCATAAACAAAGAGATGTTTCATCTGCCAAGGTGTGCTATTTTAGACAGGATAGTCAGAGGCCCTTCTAGTGTGGTAGCGTTTCAGCAGATCCTGGGATAAACGGAGATAGAAAGACAGATACAAGGAAGAATGTTCCGGGTGGTGGGAAGGGCAAATGCAAAGGCCCTGAAGAAGGATGTTTATGGCAAGTTGGAGGAAAGACTGCTATCGAGGCCACTGTGGCTGGAGCAATGTGAGAGCAGCAAGAGCAGATGGGGGTGGAGGGTGGACAGGCAGCAGACGTCAGGGAGGCGCTCCAGGGGGCCAAGTGTTCTTACCTCTCCTGTGCCTCTCCCCCTGCCTTTCAGCTTGGAGAGGGCAATATCTGAGTGAGTGGGTGAAGCATAACTTGCTGAAGCATAGTTATATGAGCCTTAACTTGGAGAACAAGATCTTATATGTAGATGGGCCGGTCCAACTGTTCTTTAAATTTCTCAGGCAATTCCCATTTTCCATCTGTGAGTCAAGGGAAAACTTGAAGCATTTTGCACTAGACTTTTTCTTTTCTAACATTTTAAAGCACATATGTCTTCTGAAAGAAACTGAATCTACATCATATGTTACTGCTTTCCACTTGTAGCACCAAAGAATGATTTTCTTCAGTCCTTTAGGACATTCAAAAATTTTTTCAGATATTTTGTGAGATCTGTATATGATTGTTTAATGATTCAGTGCATGATAACTGTGAGAAAATGGATTAAATTCACTACCTTGTAAAATATGGCTTGACAGTGATGCTTTTTAATGAGATAACATTGAGTCAACTTACAACTTTTCGTAAATCTCTTTCATAAAGATTTTCTTTATTCATGTGGTGGAAGATACTTCAAGCCTTTCTTCTCTTTGAACAACAGTATAGACTCTATAGTCAAGTATACACTAACTTGTTTTCCCTCTATGGGACCAAAGCAAGATGAAGAGGTTAAAAATTCACAGCAGGAATTTAGCTCCAGGGAGAGCAGAGGCAGTATAATTCCAAGCCAATTGCTATGTCTGGGGAAAACATTCTTCACAGGTATTAAAGCACAGAACCCAGCTGTGGGCTAGGCCATTGGGAAGGAGTTACCCAAGTTTTAATCATCATACATTACACTTGTTTGTTTCTATAACGTCCTAGCTAGTGCGCTCCTTAACCATTTAATTGTGTCTGACGGAGTGATGCGGTTGCTAGGAGACCATGCTTGTTAAACTACCATTGCAGACTAAACAGGCAAGATTATGTTTATTTAGCATTTAAACAATGCTACTAAGTAGTCAAAGTCTAGAATTGCCCAACTGATCCTTGCTTCTGTGTGTCAGTCTTCACACTACCTTATAAGCAAGTAGGTCAGCATCACCAGTCCTTTTTTATAAGAAAAGGAAGGCAGAAAGAACCTGAGTCTGTTGCCTAGAGGGAGGCAGTCTAGTAGAGAGGTTATGAACAGTAGATTGACAGTTAGACTCCCTGAATTTGAATCTTGACTCCAACACTTCCCAGCTGTGTGACTTTGGGTGATGTATTGAACCCTCTTGTGCCTCACTTGCCATCTACAATAGAGGTGACAATAGTCTCTATATGATAGGATTGTCGTAAGAATTAAGTATTTCAGGCATGATTATTAGCATTATATTTACTAACTTTATTCAATTCCTTGAGGTAGATATTATTCTCCCCACTTTACAGTCAGGAAAACTGAGGCACAAAGGAGTTGTGTAACTTGCCTAAACCAGCAAATGTCAGAGCCAGGTTTCAGACTTGGGTAATCTGGCTTCAAAGCTTGAGTTCATAACCATGACACCACACTGATAAAATGCCTATAACACTCATGGAATACTAGGAAACATAACAAATGCTCTTCATAAATGTTACCTAGTATTAATAGCAGTTTTTTAGAAGAGGCAGTCTGCTAATTAGTACTCTGAGACTGCCCACAAAGTATTTATTTACCACTTACTGATCAGTTTAGGGGGCTTCCCTTGTGGCTCAGCTGGTAAAGAATCTGCCTGCAATGCAGGAGACCTGGGTTTGATCCCTGGGTTGGGAAGATCCCCTGGAGAAGGGAAAGGTCACTCCAGTATTAGGTCAGTGTAGGGGACTAGGCGTTGAAAACGTGCACTGACTTGAGTTGTGGGGGTGATGGTTTCCTCAAGCGGAGAGTTGCCGCTTGTTGACCCGGCACCTTCTCCTCAGAGTCTCATATGCTTCTTTCAGGGCCCACTCTGTCACCTGGAACCCTCACAAGATGATGGGTGTGTTGCTGCAGTGCTCTGCCATTCTTGTGAAAGAAAAGGTCTGTCCTTGCCCTGGAGGGGAGCTAGTGGCCTGCACACCTTTTAGAAGCCACGCGAAGGGGGAAGCTGGGAGGGCTCCTTACAGGACCTGTTGAGGAACTCACAAGGCTGGCAGCCTGGCTCGGCTGCCACAGCTACTGTTTCCCTCCTGTGTCTGTTAGGCTTCAGCCAACCCCGCACCTTCCCCTGGCTCTTGCTCTGCACTATTCCTTCTTCCTTGTTCAGTGCTCAAGGCCCTGCCAGTGGAGGAAACTACAGGGGCATTATTTCATTCCACATTCCTTCTCTCAAAAGTGAGAGTGATTGGCTGAGCTGCCACCTCTCACCTTAGGATGAAAAGAGGTGGCGGGAACATACTTCAGGTTCTGAGCGTGAGTCTGTGGCCCCAAGAGCTGAAACAAATTACTCAGAACCACAACTACAAATGTCAACTCAGGACAACAAGGAATGTTGACCAAACTCTGTGAGTTAGTAGCCTGTTCTCTTCTTTAAGAATCTGATAATGGAACCCTGCCCTGGAGAGCTTTATTCCTTCAGGAAAACTTTTGCACGCTGAAGCATTCACAAAAGCCTGTCTCTGTCCTGTGGCAGCCACAAATGCAGATGCTCCTTACTCCACTCCTAAGTAGAGTGCCTGTTAACTTCATAGGTGATCTGGGAATGGACTGGAACACCTTTTAAGGGGCACTTTGGGGAGGAAAATTCTTCTACACATGAGATTGTCCCACCCTCTGTAGGAAGTTTATATCCCCAACTCCTGCCAACTGAATGCCATAGCGCTTTCCAGTCTGTGAAATAACCCAAAATAGTCACACACATTTCCAAATGCCCCTTAGAGGGACGATAGGGTGGGCCCTCATGGTTGGCATCTGAGACAAAAGATAATTTTCCAAGTAGAGTGACAGAGGAGAAGGGGCAAAGGTTCTTCCAAGGGTGGTTTTAGAGAAGGACATCAGGACAAGTGCAAGTCCTCACGAGATATTAGAAGAAAGGTTGTATGTGACCCCAAGTCCAGCGTGCCTTGTTCCCAAGCCATCCACACTTCTTTCCTGAGAATACAGATTTGCATGTGTTGATTTCCATGGCAGGGTATCCTCCAAGGATGCAACCAGATGTGTGCGGGATACCTCTTCCAGCCGGACAAGCAGTATGATGTCTCCTATGACACTGGGGACAAGGCCATTCAGTGCGGCCGCCACGTAGACATCTTCAAGTTCTGGCTGATGTGGAAAGCAAAGGTACGCAGAATGGCCTTCAGGAAATAGAGCAGAAGTGTAATTTGCACAGGCTGGCTGGCAAAAGAGAGGCAAAGCTATATCACAGATAATTCATTATGTGTGTAATCAATATCTAGATAATTGAGTTAACTATTTTCTTTGCTTGTGAATGAAATAATTTTATCCCTTATGTCAAATTCTCTCTCTTTCCATTCAGTCTCAATTTGAATTAGCATGACATTTTCTTTAACTTTCTCTTATACGCACTAAAAATTTTGCCAGGGGCTTCCACGGCAGTTCTTAGGGATACTGAAATTATTTAGTGCCGATGTCGAGAAAGAGATAAAGATAAAATTACTGCATTTTTCTGTGCAGAACCCTGAGTTCTTTTATGAGGTCTTGAATTATGGGATGTGTATGTCAGTTTTAAGTTCTATGTAAATAATGGCCTCTTTCATACCCTCTTCTAGAAAATGCATACTTGATTCTAAGAAATCCTAAACTGAGGCATGCTGTGTCTGTAGTCATCAGTCTTTAAGGCTGCTTTTCTATGTGTAGAAGAAAAAAAGCAAGCTATTTGGAATTTCCCTCAAATTTTGGATGAGGAAAATGTGTGACTATTTGTTTCAAAAGTATTTTTATGCAGTCAAGTAAAGGCAATTTTGATTTCACAGCTTTAGATCACCACCACCATTTTTCTTTATCTACTGTAAATTAATTTTAATAAGTTTCAAGATGAGGTCTACTAATACCAAAACAACAAGGTTTTCCAGCCAAACATCTAGTCAAATATTCTTCTGTAGGAAGAATTTGATGGATTATTAGTGTTTTTCCTTGCTAAGTCATTTTGTCTTAATATAGAAATAGTCTGAATTTGATTTCTACCGCAAAGTAATCACAGGTGTTTTAAGCATATAAATAGCCATGAATTGTAGGAAAAGAAAGAGCCCTCTGATTCAGAAATATAATAACCACATGGCCTGTCTCAGTAATTTGTGCCTTGGTTCTGCCTAACAATAACCCCTTGAACCATCTGCCGGAAGTTTGGCTCACAGTGAATTGGTTACCAAGGTGGGATCCTGGTGTGGGCTTCATTCTCAAGAGGAAGGCAGACTGGCCCAGGCACATGCTCAGTGATGACTGCGGCTTTGCCAGTGTTGGACTTGGCCCAGGTGCATTAGCAACCCGCAAGCCCCGTGCATCTGCTCTCCTTGTTGACGCCGACCCACTCAACACCCCCCGCGCTGCTGCCACTAGTCAGCCACGCTGGCTTTGGAAGCTCATGCTCAGTCAGCTTGTCAATACTCGGAGCTCCTGCCGTCTCAGGGCATGTCCTAAGACCAGTGCTTCCCCTTCCGCCTGCCTGCCTGCCATCACAGAGGGGTAATATGATGTTATGTGGAGGGTAGCCTGCCTGGGAGTGAGGGGGATGTGTTTGGTCAGGACTTCCTTCCTTCCTTCCTTCTGGGTAGGTTCCAACGTACTATTTCTCCAACTCTTGAAGAACCAGTTGGGGTTTTCTTTAATCTATCATAGACCAATATAATAAAGATGAATTGCTAGAAAAATGAAATAGAAAGCCACAAGAAATATAAACATCAATTTTAAAAATGAGATTCAGTAGACATAAAATTACTCTGTCAAACGGCCATAGAAGTTTCTTATTGCTTAATCTCAGTTTCTCAACTCATCTCATCATGGACTGGTTACGGTGTGTGTCCGTAGTTGACAGTTTGGGTGGCAGTAGCCTAAAGCAAACCAAAAATGGGCTTCAGGCTCAGGCTGTGAATTACTAGCAAGAATCTAAAAGCCCTGTTGAGGATAACTGCCCAGAGACTGGAATGCCTTCAAAAGAGATTTGGCACATATTACCACATACAGAGCTGTGAGAAAGCCATACACGTTCAATGAGATGGTTCTTGCTAACCATCTCTAAGAATACTCTTCTGTATATTTCTGATAGATAAAGACAGCAAAGCCCTCTCAATGCCATCACAGGGAAATGCAACTTCTCACCAACAAATATGACTTTCTTTCTTTCTTTTTTTTTTTTTTTTAAAAAAAAACAGGGTACAGTGGGCTTTGAAAATCAGATCAACAAATGCTTGGAACTGGCTGAATACCTCTATGCCAAGATTAAAAACAGAGAAGAATTTGAGATGGTTTTTGATGGTGAGGTAAGCTGTCTGGACTAGATATATCGAATATCTATTGAGGAAAGTTTATTGAGGAAAGCTTCTGAAGCTGTAGTGTCCCACATTACCAGAAGCTGCTTCTGAATTTTCATTCTGTGCACTCATTTACTTCCATCTGTGTTCACAAATGTTTCTTCCAGTAGCACTGGGACAACTTTTCCCCTTTGCCTCTTCCAGAAAGGTGTAGTTCTCAGCCAGCCCTTCATAGCCCAGAGGTCTTTCCTTGGCAGGTCTGAATCCTGTATCATTCTTGGAACTTATTGTGGTATTGTACCTCCATGAGAAAGTGTTCTTCAGTTCCAAGAAGCTCATGGATGGGTATACCGATCCCATACCCTTGTCTCCCAAGACTGGTCCTAAAATGAAGTTGTACTTTACATAGATTCATTATGAAGAGAGCAAGATAAAATTGTCTCTGCCCTGAGTTCAGATCCACACTGCACACAGTAAGGTGCTTGTTATTCTGGTGTTGGCTGAGTGCCTGCTGTGTGTCTTGCCCCAGACTGGGAGCTTGGTTGTAGAGTAGTGACCGAAACAGGTACCATCTCTCCCCTGTTGGAGCTCACAGCTGAATAAAGAAAGCTGGAATAGGAGCCAGTGCTGAATAGAAGGAATTACACTCATAATCCAGTGTAATAAAACACTGCCTGCATTCAACTCAGTCTATTTATCAGCCACCTAAACTACTAGTAACACTCTGAAGAGTTGCCAAATGAACAAGAAAGAGCCCTAAGCCGTTCAAATCCATCATACAGTGCTCATGCGTTTCACCTCTGGTGCCTCACGCTCATCATTTACACTATTTTAAATGTTCCACTAGCAGGTTAAGATGAATGTGATGTCTCCAACCCATGAAAGGTAGGCACAGTGATGGCAGACAGCAACTAGGAAGGAAACTGAAAAACTATTGCAAGAATACAGAAGGACTCAAAAAGCATGAGCATCCTTAGAGAAGGATCACTAAACGATTCAGTACATCTCAGTAAGCCCTGTCTTAAAGTTTAGAACCAGTATCAATGTTCATTATGATAATCCTGAGTTATCAGGAGAAGGTTTAGTATTGATAGAATAAAGTCAAAACATTCAGTACCAAAAAAATTAACAATGCTTTGAGCATCTTCTATATGTGAGGCACTACAAAATGGCAAGATGGATAATACCCTTTATTGAAATGACCCAAATGTAGTTTTTTTTAACATTTCAGTGTTCGAAGGTGGGTAACTTTAATCATCTAGAAAATTGGTTATGGGAAATAGCTCTCTTCCCAGATATGCTGGGATAAACCTGGCTTTGTTCTCCCAAGTATAGAAGTAACATGAAGCCTTTTTGAGGGATGGGGTGGGGAGTTAGAACAGCTTTCTCTCAAGTTCTCTTAATTTTCTGTTTTGTTTTTTGCCTGCTTGTTTGTGAAAATCACTGCAGCCTGAGCATACGAACGTCTGTTTCTGGTATATTCCACAAAGCCTCAGGGGTGTTCCGGATAGCCCTGAACGACGGGAAAAGCTGCACAGGGTATGGAATCTCTCCTTGTCTCTTCTAACCCTCTGCAGTTTCTGTGGCTGGTCAGAGCATCCTCCCTCTAGGGGTCTGTCTGAACAGGAAGAAATAAAAGCTAAAGATTTGGGGTGATACAGAGACATCCTGTTATATTCTTCTCCTTGGGTCTGAATTGTTCCCACTGTGGTTCAGATGCAGCGGGAATTTCTAGGGAATGCATCCCTGCATTAGGTGGGTGTTTGTCATCAGGGGGGTTATGCACTGTACAGTTGAATAATATACATATTCCTTGGAACATCCATACCAAACCATGTCTGTTAAAATATCTTTTACTAAGTTTGAGTCAACTCTAATGCTGATTCATTTTAGTTACTGGTTTCTATATCTAGTTTATATGTTACTTATAGTTGTTTTTATTTAACTTATATAATATCCACTTATCTAATCATTCAACAGATATTTGGTGAGCAGAGTTCATGTGCCAGACAGTATCCCAGGTGCTGGATTGTACAGAAGTCTTAACTTGTATTGTTGCCCATGTGAATTTTTCATTTTTGTTTTTGGCTTTTGGTTTTGACTATATTATCATTGTCCTGTGTCTGACTTTTGAAATTCAGTTGCACAATACTTTCTGTAGGAATGTATGATTGGGTAGACTTAAATAGTCATTAGTGGCCATCATCAAAAAAACCTACAAATAATAAGTGCTGGAGAGGGTGTGGACAAAAGGGAATCTTCCTACACTGTTTGTGGAAATGTAAATTGGCGCAGCCACTATGGAGAACGGTATGGAAGTTAGCTATAAAAAGAATGAAATAATGCCATTTGCCGCCGCATGGATGAATCTAGAGATTATCATAATAAGTGAGGAAAGTCAAACAGAGAAAGACAAATATCCCATGATATCACTTACATGTGGAATCTAAAAAATTATATAAATGAACTTATTTACAAAATAGAAGCAGACTCACAAACATATAAAACAAACTTATGGTTACCAAAGAGGAAAGAGGGTAGGTGGGAAAGACAAATGAGGAGTTTAGGATTAGCAGATACACACCACTATATATAAAATAAACACAAGATCCTACTGTATAGCACAGGGAGCTATATTCAATATCTTGTAATGATCTATAATGAAAAAGAGTCTTAAAAAAACATATATGTGTGTATAACTGAATCACTTTTCTGTCCACCTGAAACTATCACAGTATTACAAATCAACTGTTTATGTTAATTTAAAAATTAGTCATTAGATATTAGTCACTGAAGAAACTTGGGTATAAAATCCTTCTTTGCCTTTGTATCCGTGTAAATACATAATGAAAAGCAGATTGCTCTTTTTTTCCAACTAAGAAATGGGTTGTATTATGAGAAAGAGCTTGGTGTTAGTATCGATCTTGAGTTTTGTCTTGTGTTTTCCCTTACAAGGTGGCCCCGAAAATCAAAGCCCTGATGATGGAATCTGGCACAACCATGGTTGGCTACCAGCCTCAGGGGGACAAGGCCAACTTCTTCCGGATGGTCATCTCCAACCCAGCCGCCACCCAATCTGACATTGACTTCCTCATTGAGGAGATAGAGAGGCTGGGCCAGGATCTGTAACTGCCACCCACAGTACATCAGTTTCTGGGACTTCCCTTTCCCCTCCGCACTCTAGAACAAACCTCTATATGTTGCTGAAACACATAGGCCATTTCATGGAGGGAAAACATAATATCTTGAAGAATACTGTTAAAACCTTCCTTAAGCTTATTAGAGTTAGCCGGAAATAATGTTCTTTTTCAAAAGTTGCACATTAGAAACACAGTATATATGTACAGTTATATATACCTCTCTCTATAAATACACGTCTGTATAGTGAGTGTGGTAATAGATCACAGCATGTCTCCCGCTCCAAGAGAATCCATTTTACCTTCTTCCTCAGTTCCTGAGGGGCCAAACATGCCGCAAACCAGCTTGCCCAGCCACCCCAGAAAAGATGTTTTTTCAAAATGCTGTGTGTTGGGGACCAAGGAAAATGCTCTTGGCAGGCATTGACCTCACTGTCAGTATTTCTCCCATCTGAAGTCATGATGGATGAGAAAAAGTGCCACTGGGTGGCAAGAGTCCCGCCCTCCCTATTAGGATCCTGTTAGGGGAAAGCAGTAGCAGAGTCATTGTTTCAGGTGTCCTATTGCTGTATATTTAGAGTTTAATTTGTGTAGGTTGTGCATATTTCTGTTGTTTGTCTTTGGGGGGGGAGGGGAAGAAAATATGTAATGATCTCAATGACTGTTTGTAGGTAAATGAAATATTTGCTTATTTATATTCAGAGATTTACCATGTTAAAGAGGTGTCTTGTATTTTCTTCCCATTTGTAATGTATCTTATTTATATATTAATGAAGTAAGTTCTGAAAATTGTTTATGGTATTTTCGTGCACTTGTGAGCCAAAGAGAAAAGACTGAAATTAGTAAGACTTGTATTATATTAGAGTGCCCTTAAAATAATGATTTAAGCATAACTTTACCATCTATAAAAGAATTCCGATACTGTACATAACATCCTATATATGGAAATCCCGTGACTTACATAGCGTCTGCTCTATTACTCTGTCTGGCTGTATGTTGGGTGTTCTCTATGCTTTTCTAGTAACTATTGGATAATAACTAGGTCTTCTGTAATTTTGTAGTAGTTCATGACCAATCTCTGTGACTCCCTTAGCGCAAACCTAAGGCAACGTTTCCGAAGACTTTCTGAAGATCTCAAGCTGACCAGGCTCACAACTGTTTTTAAAGAAAGGAAATTCACACTGTGCATTTTAGAGTATGCAAGAAGACTATAAATAAATAAAAATATTCTCTGTGGAGAATTTGAACAAATTTTTCTTTCAGTAGTATGTGTTTCATGCCGAAAAGAGAGGTTTCCAGTTATGGTTGCTGGGATCACCATAGCCCATTCATGCTCACCAGCTGACTTCAGGTGATGCTCAATACCTTTATTAGGTTGGGACTCAATCCACAGTCTTAAGATTCCCAAGCCCCTTATCTAAAAATCACTGGGATTCTAATTAAAATTTGTGGTTCACACTTGGAAAAAAAAAAATCATTCCTGTTTTTCATTTTCCTATCTGTATCTTGGAGTTCCATTCATTCATTCAACAAATTTTTATTTTTCTGTTACAGGCACTGTTTTAGAATTAGGATTGCAGAAGTGTGCATGGCTGAAAAATTTTGCTTCTCATGGGCGTCTTCCACCACTTGGTATCTACAATATCTGAATACCTCTAAGAGCATAGAATTGTGCCTTCCAGCTGCTTATGCATGTACAGTGGGCCCAGTTCACTTCCTCAAGAAATATATTTTGGTGCTGGGTCATTATGAAATAGAGACCATTCTCTATGAATATACTGTTAAGCCAGGATAATACCATCTCACTCATTTGGAATACAAGGAATTCCATATTTGGCACTTGTAGGGATTAAATGAGTCATTTTTAATAGCATATCAATTGCACAAGTAACCATTGTATTAAACAAACTAGACTCCATAGGAAAGTGATCTTAAAGTCACTTTTTTCCTCTAACTGTTCCTTCAGATCCCCTCTGAAGGAGGGGTTGATCATTTCCATGCCTCTATTTGAATTCAGGCTAATCCCATAGCTTTCCTGGCCTCTCAGGCACAGAACAGCCTCATTTTAGAAACTGAATGTCCAACTCTGTGTAATAAGCAGGACCTCAAATTTGTATCCAGTATAGAGTTCCTCCCCTTGATCCTGCTGGTACTGTTTCAGGCTGAAATCCATTGCAGGGGGGTGGGTGGCGGTGTGTGTCCAGGGTGGCAAGGATGATGGTCGAGAAACAGTCAACTTTTTTTTTTTACTCTTTTCAGCTACTGTATTTTCCCATCTACAGTCAGATCTAGGGAGAGAAAGGGTCAGAGTAACAAAGGCACAATTTTAGATAACTGTTAAATTGTCAGTTGGCCTCTGGGCCCCTGGTCTATGAGATTTTTTTTCTCATGGGACAATATTTTGAGAAGAAATTTTAAAATTAAGATACAATTAAGGTACAGTAAGATTCACTCTTTATAGTGCAATGTGAATTTTGACAAACCCATTCAGTAATGTAGCCGTCACAATACCTAGAACAGTTCCATCACTCCCATAAATTGTCCCTCATCCCTTTGTGAGTAGCACCTTCTCCAACCCCTAATTCTTGACAACCTCTGATTTGTCTGTGTCTAGAGTTTTGTTTCGGAGAAGGCACTGGCACCCCACTCCAATACTCTTGCCTGGAAACTCCCATGGATGGAGGAGCCTGGTAGGCTGCAGTCCATGGGATCGCAAAGAGTCAGACACAACTGAACGATTTCACTTTGACTTTTCACTTTCATGCGTTGGAGAAGGAAATGGCAACCCACTCCAGTGTTCTTGCCTGGAGAATCCCAGGGACGGGGAAACCTGGTGGGCTGCCGTCTATGGGGTTGCACAAAGTTGGACACGACTGAAGCGACTTAGCAGCAGCAGCAGCAGAGTTTTGTTTCTCCCATTTTGTAAATAGAATCATATAATATGTAACCTTTTGAGGCTGGCTGCTTTCTCTTAACACCATGCATTTGGAATTTATCCATGTTGTTGTCTGTATCATTTGTTCATTCCTTTTAGTACTGCATAGTATTCCATTTGTATGAATGTACAGTTTATCTGTTCTCTCATATAAGGAAATTTGGGTTGTTTGCAGCCTGGGGCAATTAATATAAAGCCATTATAAACAGTAGGGTACAGATTTTTATGTGAACATAGGTTATCATTTAACTTGGGTAAATATGTGTAGGATTGCTTAATCCTATGGCAAGAGTATGTTTATCTATGAGGTAACTAGTTCCAAAGTGGCTGTACCATTTTGCATTCTCACTAGCATTGTAGAAATTTTCTAGTTGCTTTATATTTTGCTGGCATCTGGTGTTGCTGATTTTTTAAAATTTTAACATTTCTTTTGTTGTTGCTACAGCTTTATTGAAATATAATTCATATCCCATGTAATTCACTCATTTTAAAGTATATAATTCCCTGGCTTGTAAACTATTCACACAGCTCTAAAGCCATCACTCCAGTCAAATTTAGGATGTTTTAATCATCCCACAATGAAACCTCATACCATCAGCAGACATTCCTCATTCCCATATACATCCTCTCCAGCCATTGGAAGCCACTACACGACTTTTTGTCTATTCTAGACATCACATATAAATGAGATCACACAGTATGTAGTCTTTTGTGACCAAATGTGACTTCGGATGTTTTCAAGGTTTATCCATGATATAGCATTCATCATTACTTCATGCCTTTTATTGCTGAATAATATCCTATCACACGGATACACTGCTTTTTTTTTTTCAATCTCTTCATCAGTTAATGGACATTAGGGTTGTTTCCACTTTTTGACTATTATGAATAATACTAGGCTTTACGATTTGTCTCAGATAGTAAAGCATCTGCCTGCAATGCAGGAGACCTGGGTTCAATCCTTGGGTTGGGGAGATCCCTGGAGAAGGAAATGGCAACCCACTCTAGTACTCTTGCTTGGAAAATCCCATGGATGGAAGAGCCTGGCAGGCTACAGTCCATGGGGTCGCAAAGAGTCGGACACAACTAAGTGACTTCACTTTCACTATGAATATTTGTGTACAAGTTTTTGTACTGACATTATGTTTTGTATTGTTTTTACACTAATAGTGGTATCTTGCTTTGGTTTTAATTTACTTTTTTTATGGGGCACTTCTGAAAGATCCCACTGGAGTCCTTCCACCTCATCGCACATGAGGCATCAAAGTCTCTCCTCCCGTAACCACTTAGGATTCAGCCCCTCAGCCCTGGGCCCTTGGCCATCCACCCTGTCCAGACCTTATATTGGTACCCCTTCCCTAGATAGTACTCTTGGGTGGAATCTCTTTTCTTTAAAATCAATTATGTGGGTTACATAAGGAGGGCTTTTAAAATATACACATACAGGATAAAGAACGGCTATCACAGAATACTTGAGTACCCACTGCTCAGCCCAGGAAATAGAACATCATCAGTACCTTAAGAGCTCGCCAACTCCATAATGAACTCTCCCATAACTAGATGCTCTCCTTTCCCCAAGAACTAGATTCATTATTCTGAATCCTGTGTTAATCACTCTCTTGTTTTTCAATATAGTTTTAATACATATATATGAATCATTATTGTTTAGTTTTACTTGGCTTTGCACTCTATATAAATGAAATATTACAGAATATATACACTTACGACTTAGCCATCTGTTCAACATTATGATTTTGTAGGGCCAATGCTAACCCATAAAGAGCCTAAAGGCACCCCTTCCTTCAGGGATAGACATCCCTGTGCAAGTGTTTTCAGCTTGGCATGTGGCGCACATAATAGATTCTAGCACCTACTGAGCCTCCTGCCACACCCTGCAAGCACAGCCTTATGTGGCAGCCTCATGTTTTTGAGATTCACTTTTGATGATACTATAATCCATTCATTTTTATGGTTGTAATGCCATTTCACCTGGTGGCTCAGAGGATAAAATGTCTGCCTACAATGCAGGAGACCCGGGTTCGATCCCTGGGTTGGGAAGATCCCCTGGAGAAGGAAATGGCAACCCACTCCAGTATTCTTGCCTGGAGAATCCCATGGACAGAGGAGACTGGCGGGCTACAGTCCATGGGGTCGCAAAGAGTCGGACACGATTGAGCGACTTCACTTTCACTTTCACTTTCAATGCCATTTCACTGGTATGAATATACTTAAGTTGGTTTATTTCTTCTAGGAGGGTAGATATATGACTTCCCCCCCGATTTTTTTGCCTTTAGGGATAATGTTGCTATGGGTAGTCTTGTTTTTGTTTTTTCTTCAGTTTAAAAAAAAATTATTTATGAATAGTTGATTTACAATGAATTAATTTCTATTGTACAGCAAAGTGATTCAGTTATATATATATGTATATATGCACATTCTTTATCATTATGGCTTATCACAGGATATTGAATATAGTTCCCTATGCTACACAGTAGGACCTTGTCATTTATCCATTCTATATCTAATAGTTTGTATCTGCCAACCCCAACCTCCCACTCCACCCTCCCCTCAATCTCCTTCCGCTTGGCAACACAAATCTGTTCTCTGCGAGACTGTTTCTGTCTTATACATAAGTTCATTTGTGTCGTATTAGATTCCACATATAAGTGGTATTTTATGGCATTTGTCTTTCTCTTTCTGACTTACTTCACTTAGTATGCTTATCTTTAGGTCCATCCATGTTAGCAAATGGCATTTTTTCATTCTTTTTATGGGTGAGTAGTATTCTATAGTAGGCATGTATATATATATATATATATATATATATACACATATATATATAAACAAAATATATACACATATAAATATAGATATACTTTGTTTATTGTATATCCTTTGTTTGTATATAGACTTTGATATATTTTGCTTATCCATCCATCTGTTTATGGATGTTTAGGTGGTTTCCGTGTCTTGGCTATTGTGAATAGTGCTGCTGTGAACATTGAGGAGCATGTATCTTTTTGAATTATAGTTTTCTCTGGATATAGCCCAAGAGTAAGATTGAAGGATCATATGGCAACTCTACTTTTAGTTTTTTGAGGACCCGCCATACTATTTTCCACAATGAGCATTCTTTGCACTTGTTTCCTGGTGTTCATGTGCAAAATTTTTTCTAAGGCTTAATGCTTAGAAGTGAAATAGCTGGATCATAGAATACTTGTTGAACTTAACTGAGTAAAGCAGAGTGGGCAAACCAAGTTGCTCTTTCACCAGCAGTGTGCATTTTCCATACCTCACCATCACTTGCCTAAATTTTTTGCCAGTCTAGAGGGTATGAAATTATATCTCCTTGTGGTTTTAATTTGTCTTTCCCTAATTACAAATGAGGTTGGGTATCTTTTCACATTTTATGAACCATTTGTGTTTTCTCTTCTTTGAAATGCCTAAATCACACTCTTTGTCCAATTTTAAATTTAAATATTTGCCTTTCTCATATAGGCTTTAGAAGGTCTCTATATATTCCAGTCACTAATTCCGTTTGATTGTATGTTTAATAAATATCTTCTCCTAATTTGGGGCTTGACTTTTCACTTAACTAATGGTCTTTTTTTGAAAACATGCATTTAATGTAGTTGGATTTTAGCAACATATTTCGTTACAGTATTTGGTTTTTTTGTCTGTCTTCTCTAAGAAATTCTTCCCTATACCAAAGTCATAAAGATATTCTCATGTATATATTGACTTCTAAGTTTTATGGCTTTATACCTTTCACATTTAAGTCTTCAATCCACCTAGAATTGATTTTTGTATTTGGCTTTTCCTCAAGAATGAAAGAGCTATTATTAGCCCTTTTCTCTTCCATATAAATTTAGAATTAATTCATCAAGTTCCACCAAAATATCTTGTTGGAATTTTCATTGTAGTTTCATTGAATCTGTGAATCAATTTTAAGAATATTAACATATTTTCAATATTGAATATAATAACCTTAAACAAAGTTTTTATTTCCATTTAACTAGGTCAGCTTTAATAATCTTTCAGTAAAATTTCATAATGGACATGCACAGCTTTTGATAGATTTATTCCTATGGGCTTTATATTATAGTTATTTTAATGGCATCTTTTTAAAATTACATTTTCTAACTCATTGTTACTGATGTATAGAAATGTAACTTCTCAGTAATGATTTTGCATCCAGAAAACTTTCTAAAACTCAATTAATTTTGGTTCTCCAGTGTTTTCCAAATACAGAAATGTACCATCTATGGATAATGAGAGCTTTGTTTATTCCTTTTATTCCCCCTTCTCTCTTTTTTTTTATTGGAGGATAATTGCTTTACAATATTGTGTTGGCCTCTGCCATACATCAGCATGAATCAGCGACAGGTGTCCACATGTCCCCTTCCTCCTGAATCTCCCTCCCATCTCCCACTCCATCCCACCCCTCTAGATTGTCACAGAGCACTGGGTTGAACTTCCTCTGTCGCACAGCAAATTCCCACTTGCTATCTCTTTTACATATGGCAATGTGCATGTTTTCCCGCTATTCTCTCAACTCCTCCCACTCTGTCCTTCCCCCACTGTGTCCCCAGTCTGTTCTCTGCCTCCACTGTTGCCCTGCAGAAATAAGCGCATCAGTACCCATCTTTCTAGATTCCGTACACATGTGTTAATATATAATATTGTCTTCCTCTTTCTGACTGTTTATTCCTTTTTAATCCTTATACCTTTTGATCCTTTTGACCCTCATACCTTTCCCCCCTTTCCCTTGGTATACTACACTGCCAGAATATCTAGTACAATGAGGAAATGAAGGGTTGGTAGCAGGCATCTTGCCTTATTCCAGATGTCGGAGGGAATGTTTTCAGCAGACACCATGTAGTTTTATGTTTCTTTATTGAAACATAATTTTGGTTCTTCAGTGTTTTCCAAATACAGAAATATACCATCTATGGATAATGAGAGCTTTGTCTATTGGGTTAAAGAAGTTTAAGATACACTTTACTGGGTTAAAGTAGTTTCCTTTTATTCCTAGTTTGCTAAGAGTTTCTGTAATAAATGAATATTCACTTCATGTTATTATTCATAAAATACTAAAGTTTTCCATATCTTCTTGTGTCTATTTTTGCAAATTGCATTTTTCCAGGAATTTATACATATTTTGAAGTTTTCAAGTTATTATAAAGTTGTCCATGATATTTTCTTTTTTAAAAAATCTGTTGCATTTGTACTTATAGTCTCCATTTTTCCCCTAGAGGAGTAATTTGTATCTTGTTTTTTAATTGGTTAATCTTAGCAGAAGTTTGTCAGTTTCATTAAACTGTTCAGAAAAATATTTGTTTCGGTCAATACTCTCAATCATTTAACTGCTTTTTGCATCATTGATTTCTGTTTCTATGTTTATTATTTCCTTTCTTCTACTTTTTTAAGGTTTATCTGCTGTTTGTTTTTCTAACTTCTCAAATTCTGTGCTTTTCTTCTTTCCTAATGGAAGCCTCTAAGGATATATATTTTGCGTCCTCTCTCTATCTATATACTACAAGCTTTGACACACAATAATGTGTTATCATTCAATTCTAAATGTATTGGTCTATTTTTCCTTGTAGTTTCACTTTTACTCTGTTATTGGATATAAACAAATTTCTGATTGGCATATTTTTCTGGTAATCTAAACTTTTATTATTATGCAGTAACCCACTTTTTTTGCCTTCTCGTCTATTTGTCTGATATTTTCTCTTCTTTGAACTATAATATTTCTGTGTCCTTATGTTTCAGGTGTGTCTCATATAAACAGCTAGGTTTCAACACCTTTTCCATCTGACCAGCTTTGTCTTTTAACTGAAAGATTTTATTGATTGTGATTAGTGATATATTTGGATTTAATTCGGTTTTTCCTGTGGTCATGTATGCATGTGAGAGTTGGACTGTGAAGAAGGCTGAGCGCTGAAGAACTGATGCTTTTGAAGTGTGGTGTTGGAGAAGACTCTTGAGAGTCCCTTGGACTGCAAGGAGATCCAACCAGTCCATTCTGAAGGAGATCAGCCCTCGGATTTCTTTGGAAGGAATGATGCTAAAGCTGAAACTCCAGTACTTTGGCCACTTCATGCGAAGAGTTGACTCATTGGAAAAG